>JARHVA010004766.1:1215000-1290000 GCA_037957365.1 Torreya grandis | reverse complement strand
TTTTAGCCACTTCCCCACAATATTAGTCATGCATACAAAAATATTAATCTAGATAAATTACCAAAAGGTTCATGTATGAATACATAATATGATTAAGCCTATTTACCTATCTAACATCATATAACACTATCAAGGAAGTACTAAGCAAAAATTTTCTATCAATTACACATTTTAAGGTACTACCTTAAACTTCCCAATTCATAAATTATTAATAAGGAGTAGGCCCTATCTATGTATGAATAACCTAATCCAGACTAACCTTTCCATTATAAAGTGTTGAAATCTAGATTACATGTTGCATTCATTAAATAATAACTATCGAACACATACACCTAATGGGGACAAATACATGTAGTTTAAATTCCCTCCTCAAATTATTATATACATAGGCATTGATCATATATTCATTGGTGAGTTTTTTAGGTCAGCTCAAACCACCTCTCTTACCCACTTTATGCCTAAAACTAGTGTCAAAAGTGGATTTAGTGTTTTGAAGTAAAGGACAAGAGTTTTATTGATTTTCATACATAGTGAGCACCTGATATTGTATAATAAGACATTAATCAATAAGGGAAAATTACATGTGTGAAAAAAATGAGGCATAATTTAGAAAGATGAATCCAAAAAAAATAGATGCTTTTTATACTAATGCAGGTGTTTAGATTGTAACAACCCCATTGTTTTTTAACTAAAATAGGGTAATTTAAAAAAAAGTTAATTACACAAATTCAACTAACATATTTCACCATGATGAAACCTAAAAAACTGATATTTAGCTAAATACATTATTTTTAATTAACCTTACAAAGGTATATAACTAATATATTTAGATTATGATCACCATAAAAATAATATATCATGAATTGGTACAACATTGATTACATAATCAAGACTACATCTAATTCATTAAAATATTATTATAAATTCAACCATGACTGATACAACATTAAAACAACTACTATAATTATACAAATGAATAAAATGTATAGTTTTAACAATAATAAATGTCTCAGTAATAATATTTAATGATACAAATCTCCGTGAAGCATGAGTCTCAAAAAAATTATACTATCCAGAAGTAATCTCAAGTTTAGTATCTAGTGTAGTATTGTTGCAGGGAAGGAGAGCATCATCTAAGTAATTTTTTATAGGAACTATAGACCATCAATCTCTTACACTATCTCCTAACAAGATAATTGACCTCCCTTCATGGATGGGTAGATAATGATGATGTGGGAATATAAAGAGAAAAATTAGAACCCATGTGCTATAAGATAACTAATACATGATGTATACCATAAATAAATCATTCTAGCATGATATATTACAAACATGTAAACTATATCAAACATATGAAATGACAATGTTTAACTATAAACATTACTTTGGCTAAAGTTTTCATATACTTATTGATCACAAGGATCGGTCAATTTCATGCACACCACTCAATAAAATTATACCTTATCTACACATTACTGACACTAATTAAGTGATTGGAATCCATTACATTCCTTATTTAGGGTCATTAATGTGAGATTTGGTTATATATATATATATATATAAACCAATAGATTCAAGCATAATATTACCTATTAGCATTTTTAAAATGTTTTAAACATGTAAATATAAAATACATACATTTAGTAAATCTAATGTAATTTAATGAATCTTAAATCATCAAATTTATTATAGAATAAATAACATATTTCTTAAATATTCCTCAATAGACTCATACCATTCGGATAAGAAACTTATCTAGACATCAAATTAATAAATAATAACATGTAACTCCAAATGTTATTTCATCCATATAAATTACATTACTTTCCATCTTATTTACTTTATATCCAAACAAAAAAAAGTGCATTAATAAGATTATCCAATAATAACATAATATGATCTATATTTAATATCACAAATACTTCATATATTAATGCCTCAACTAACCATTCAAACACAATTATAATTCAACAATGATAACTTAAATGACAATAAACCCATATATATTTTTCTTTCCATGTAATGTTTATAAGATTTTACCATATATTTACATGTTCCATTTAACCAAAAAACACAGCAAAATCACCTATAATTATATGCTAAATAAGTAATGGTCACAAATATTAAATAGGATATGTACATCTATATATGGTCTACCAATTTAATATTTGTAAGTTATTAGACAAATCACATATATACCATCTATTTATGTATAGACTAAAACAATCAGTTTTACTTATTATAACCTATTCAATTGATAATCTAAGTGTGCATGCTTGAATACGGTATACTTTAAGTAGACAAATATTTAATCCATGATCTTAGAGTGTCATGTATACTATATATACCATATATTTATGTATACACTAAAACAATCAGTTTTACTTATTATAACCTATTCAATTGATAATCTAAGTGTGCATGCTTGAATATGGTATACTTTAAGTAGACAAATATTTAATCCATGATCTTAGAGTGTCATGTATACTATATGTATACATTCAAACATTATTATTTCATCACAAATATTCATAATATAAAACAAGCCCAAAATTATGGTACTTAAACTATTTATACTCAAAATTTCATGATTTGTATAACAAAATACATATAGTTATATATTTATACTCAGCCAACTATATTTTACCATTTTCATTATATTTAAAAACATTATTCAATCAATTCACATACCTAATTGATGCCTTTAAACCCTCATTATTAATACAACTTAACCAAGTCTAAATATATGCTAATACATAAAGATTTCATAATCAATCCAAGATTCACATAAAAATTATGCATAGAATGTATACTACTCATCTAACTAATTTCCTATATCTCAAATCATATAAAATCCTACATTGAACTCAGCTAATAGTCCTACATAGGATGATGTATTTTTAGAATCATCAATTCTATAACCAACAATAGTTTCTATCATTTGATATGGTAAGAACACAATGATTTGCATAAGTGTAGGAAATATATCCTAAGTGTATCATGCATGTGTATATATACTAGTATATTCATACCATTGGGCCACCTAAAGAGACCCAAAAAATGTATGATTATACCCTTGTATATTCATATCATTTGGGTTATAACTTATTACAAGTATAAATAAAACTTGATATATAATTGACTGTATTTAAAAAAGATATATTCATTCTCATCCCTTAACACACATTCATGCCCTATGAGAGTCTAAAATATTGACTTGGTTAATGTATGCAACCAATTGACAAGAAAAATAACCCTTTTATTAACTTGGGTTTTAATTTGACCCACATAACACATAATTTATCATCATAATAACATAATTAAAAACCAAACTCATAGCTATGTATATTTGTCGGCCTTGTATATAAATATATTAGAAAGGGCCAATCATCTTTATATTTAAGGTACCAAATTACAAACATAATAGAGTGTTAGATATATAATCTAAAAATCAATAGTATTACCCTTAGTTTACCTAGGGTTTAAATTTTGACCCAAGATAAAACTTAGAATTGTTCTTCACTTTGAAAATTGGTATTCTATAAAAATTATGGAAAAAAGCTCAAGCCTATGTCTGTTCAATCCTAGGGTTTTCTTGGTTACATGTTCAATTTTTTAGATGGTTGAGCCATCCACGTGGTTGAGAATGTATCCCTTACTGATTTAACGTTTCATAACAATGAAACCAACAAAAACCCTTAACAAAATATTTTCCAATATTCAATTTATGAAATTAAATACAAGACCAACCTGGTAAGAATTCCCAAAGAAAATACTACAATTGCTTTTTCCAAAATTTTCCCACCTTTTTCTTCTCCTTACTTTATCATGTTGAGCTATGTCATCACAGGCCTCCATTCTCTGCATTATATTATATTTCATGATATTTAATTATAACCATAATTCCCCATTCTCTACCAAATTTCCCATGTTATTTTTATGACTCCATGACTATGTTGATGCATGGAATAACCAACTAACAGTCACAACATAATTCCTCATACAATATTTAAAAAAATAAAATTCACAAGATGTTATGATTAATCACTAAGTCAATGCCATATTAAAATGGTATTATCTTAGACATTCCCAATTCAATACAAAAGTAACCCCTTAAACTTTATGCATCGTTGTTGAATTCACTTAATCCTATAAACACTATTATCATTAACAATAGAATCAAACTTTCTAACTAGCCATTAACATTATTGAATAAATAATGACCACACTTAGTCATTAATAAAATTAACCATTGACATTGAATTATCATAGGGTTAATAACAATACTATCTAGGAATGCCATAGACTTCTACAAGTCATTAAAACGTTTACACTTTTTGTAATAATACTAAAAATGATTAAGCACAAAGACCCTAACAATAATCATTAGTCAAAACACAATCACTTTTAGCACAATGATTATTTAGCAATGAAATTTCATTTTATGAAAGTCATTCAATTATTATTAACAATAATAATAACCTTCTAATCATGACATTAATAATCACCTTAACCACACAAATCAAACAAAGTAATAGAATCCCATATACTAATATAACAATAAATATCAAACAAAACACTATCCTTATATAATTAGTTAAATCCAAATATGAAATTAAGTCATATTAATACATATATTGACTCACTCATTAGACAAAACAATAACATCATATGAGTCAATCTAAGTATGCCAACCATAAATACAATCACACAATTGGATGTACATAAGTATCAAATAAAAATCAAGATTAAAATAAAAGTATAGTAGAAATAAAATAAATACTAAAGCTATCTAAAACAAAATTAATCAAACATATTAATCTATTTATGGTGTGTGCATAGGTTTCTAGTTCTTCAATATTTCATTCCCAATGCCTCTATCTACACCACCTTCTCTGATGATTCCCTCCCTCTCCCACACTATGAGGGATGGATCTATCTTGCATACATATCACAATAATGAATTTAGTTATCCCAAAACATATAAAACCTATATAATACTATTGACATAAACTAAACAACTTGATCATCATGTGCATATTATAATAGTAAACCTATATCCATAACTAATCAATCGTGTAAATTAATAAACATATTGCTATCCATAACTCAGCATATAAAATATAGCTTAACCAAACAATAAACATAAAATACACTATTAAAATAGGTTATTAGGCCTAGAGATAAATTGGGATGTGACATCCTTCCCCCTTAAATCTGGTCATCATCCCAATGTCACTTATTGAAACCTAAGTTCTAAATTTAAACATGTTTCAATAGAAAATAAAATAATATGCAACAACATATCAAGTAAAAAAATGTGGAAATAGCCAATAAAACTCACTATAATCCTCCCAAGTGGCACTATATTTATAATATTTATCCCATTAGACCTTACACTATTACACTTCCCTATTACACAAACTAAGTTTAAAAGTGTCAATTATTTTGATTGGTTCTACTATAACCACTCTAGGATCCAGAACCTAAAAAGTATTCCAATCCAACACATGAGAAGTATCAATGGCATACTTTTTAAGATAAGGTGCATGGAATCCATTATATAAAACATTTATATATGGTGGAAATAAAGGCATGTATGATAAAATATTTACCACTTCCAAAACCTTGAAGGGTCTAACATATCTTGGTTAAAGTTTTATTGACTTCCCAAACTTAATAAAGATTTAATGAGGCTTAACCCTCATAGATTATTTATCATGTATAAAAAATAATCTTGTTATTATCTTTATATTAGCATGAATTTTTTATATATCATTGTTCTCAACCAAACTCTACCCTATTATTCTATTTTGTTATTCCATTTCAACAAGCATCTCAGGTCCAAAGACTACCCTATCTTCTACCCTATCCCAACCGATTGGTGTTCTACACCTCCTTCCATCTAATGCCTCAAATGAAGCCATCTTAAATTTTTATTGGTATGAGTTTTTGAAATCAAAATAAACCAATGGAAGTTACTCCTTCCACTTTTATTAACGATCCATGTAATACATATGAAACAGATCTTCTAAAACCTAGTTAACTCTCTATATCTATCCATCAGTTTTTAGGTGATAATTAGTGCTAAAATAAAACTACATACCTAGAGATGAATTCAAAGTAAACCAAAATATATAATTCATTGTTATATCTAGATATGAACTTATTTTTTCCATAAATCCATGAAATTTATACACTTCTTTCATAAGCATAGGTGTATCATCTGTCAAGTTGTCTTGTATGAAGTGAGCTACCTTGGTTAGTTTGTCAACTACAACCATGATGATATCATGATAGCTATATGATAATGGAAACCCTTGGATAAATTCCATTATAATCACCTACAACCTATATTATGGTATATCATGTAGATATAACAATCCTACTAGATGTACATGATCAACTTTCACATGCTAACATTCCAAACAATTAGAAACAAAATATAATGCATCCTTATTGATCCATTTACAAAAATAAATAGGTCTTGGATGAGCCATGATCTTGATTAGATCTATATGTATTGAATATGGTGCATTATTAAATTCATTTAGCACCATTCTCCTTACATTCTTTTTATTAGTTACATACATCCTACTATTGTACCTTAAAATACCATCATTCTTTAGATTTAATCCTTTATACTCCTAGTGAGAATTTTATTACCTAATCAAAGAAAGTACTCCTGATAGTATCCAAGGATATTATGTAACTTATATTACTTAAATATTCATCAAATCTATTTTCCTTACCCTTGATATAGTTAATATCAAAATCATAATCAGATAAAATTCTAACCAATGTCTTTGACATATATTTAGGTTCAATTGGGTGAAGATGTACATAAGTCCCAAGTTGTTAGTCTTGAGATCAAATGGTTTTACCAATAGATAATACCTCCAAAATTGCAAGGCATGCACTATTATATCAAGGTATAAATCATGAGGGATATAATTCACTTGATAAGGCTTCAATTTTATAGACTCGTATGCTACAAATAAACCATCCTACACAACAAATCCTCCAAGTCCATCCCTAGAAGCATCTGTGATCACTAGGAATGACCATTAGGATTGGGAACTCTTAGCACTATTACTAAAGTAAGCCTTCTTTTTAGATCTTGAAAGGCTTTCTCACACTTGTCTAA
Organism: Torreya grandis; assembly: GCA_037957365.1. Classification (NCBI taxonomy): domain Eukaryota; kingdom Viridiplantae; phylum Streptophyta; class Pinopsida; order Cupressales; family Taxaceae; genus Torreya; species Torreya grandis. The sequence goes on along the minus strand of JARHVA010004766.1, from coordinate 1,282,853 downwards.
CTAGACAAAAATCTAATTTTTATTCTGAATAGATGTAATTAGATTAGCTATCTTTGAGAAATTTGAAACACATTTCTTGTAATATCCTGATATTCCCATGGAACTCCTTTAAACATCATTCACATTCTTATGTGTTATCCATTCCATTATGGATCTTATCTTTAATAGATACACTGAATTTCCATCCATCGAGATAATATGTTCCAAATATTGCACTTTATTTTGTAAAAATGCACACTTAAACAACTTTTCATACAACTTATGCTTCTATAAATTTTAGAAAACCAATTCTAGATGTTGAAGATGTTATTCCTCATCCTTGGAATATATGAGGATGTCATCTATAAAAATCAATAAAAAATGGTCTAGATAATCCTTAAAAACACTATTTATGAGATTTATAAATGTTTATGAGGCATTTATTAACCTAAAGGTAACACTATGAACTCATAGTGCCCATATCAAGTTATGAACATTATTTTTAGAATATCCTCATCTCTGATCTTTGACTGATGATACTCCACTCTAAGATCAATCTTAGAAAATATGGTTGCCCCTCACACATAATTAAATAGATCATCAATATGAGGTATTATATATCTATTCTTGATTGTCACCTTATTCAACATATAATCAAAACATAGGCAAAGAGTACCATCCTTCTTCTTGAGGAAGACCACTAGTGCACCCCATGGTGATACACTTGATTGAATCAACATTTTAGATTAAAAAAGTCCAAAAGTTTGTCCTTAAAATCAACCAATTAATTAGTTATCATATTGTATGGTGCTTGAGATTATAGTCCAAATCTAGGTATGGTTTCAATCAAGAAATCAAACTCATGTTTGCGTGGTAATCTTAGCAACTCATTACAAAACACATCCTAAAAATTCCTTAGAAAAGGATAATCCTTGATGGATAGTTCCTTATAATCCTCCATCTCATTTATTTTAAAATAATTTTTTAGCATCCCTTCCTCTAAGCCTTTTTTAATTGAATTGTATAAATTTGCTTAATCTTCAACTCTCTTTTCTTAGCCTAAAGTTGTGTCTAATTTCCAAAATTGTCATTACACTCAACCTTCCTCAAATAGAAATCAACCTTAGCTTTATGATTTGAAAGTCAATTGAATCTTAGAATCACATCATATAACCCTAGTGGTGTAATATATAGATCCACTACTATAGTTAATTCAGGCAACCTAATCTCAGCTTCCACTAGACACTTGTTAACCTTGACCTTCAACTCATTCCCTTACTATACTGACCATGCATTTACCATAACTCTATATTTTTTAGATAACTTACTAAGCATTATAGGAGTAATAAAACATTATATATCCCTAGTGTCAATCAAAATAGAAATTAGATAATTAAAAAAATACTTGATAGTTCAATGGGTGAAGCTTAGAACTCAACCTAATGATTGTCAACAACTACATGAATATGTTATTGAAATGTTCCTTATGTATAAGTATAATCCATGTTCTTTGACTTGTCTTGTGTACACTCTTAAGCAGAATGGTCACCTATGCAAATAAAGTAACCTCTAGGTGGTCATTTCTTATTAGAATATTTATTTACCTTTATACTTCATTTAAAACCATTCTAAAGTTTCCTATTCCCTAAGCTACAATTCAAATTGTCATTCTAGTTCATGAATTGGCCCTTGGAGTCTCCACTCTTTTGCTTCTAGTTCTTCTTTTTGAATGTTAGTTTATAACTTCCAAACTATTTCTTGAACTTATCTCTAACTTGGGAAAGAGATTTCAATTTTTTTTCCTACTTGAGTACCTTATTGAATACCTAATCCATGGTAGATGGCCCATGCATATCTACCTCACAACCAATTTGGGGTTTTAACCCATAATGAACTCCTTGATTCTAAAACTCTCATCTGCCTAATACTAAGGTACATAATTTAGGAGCTTGGGGAATTTATCCCAATTTTCATTCATAGAAAGGTATCCTTGCTTAGTATTCTTAAAATCTATCACCCTCTAATGAAAATACAACTATGGAAGCTATTGTGACCTAAACATTGTCACAAAATGTTCCTAAGTGGTGGTTGTAGAGTCTAGGTTCATATCAAGATTCTTGACTTTCCACCAAGTTGATTATTTACTAGAAAGATGATAAGCTCCCCATATTTCTTTGGTGAATTAAAATTAATTCCATATCTAAAAATATTTATCCATCTCTGTCAATGATGATTCAGCTCCATTTCTCAAAATAGTTCCATCAAACATGGGTGGATTAACCTTTTTCATATCTGAAGCAAATTTTATAGCTACGTATGTTCTCCAATATTAAGTCACTTACTCATTCCTCTACTCTTGATTATTTTCTTACTCAATAGGATGATTTTTAGTTTCTTTTCTATCATTCTCCTCAACATGCCCATGCACTTCTTTCTCTAGGGCCATGATTCGGTCCCTAGTTTCTTGTATGGTTAAGAGGATCTATATATAACTTTGAAACTTGCTCAATGGTGAACTAATTTATATCTACTAAAGGATTAGTATTTGAGGTACCCTCACCTCTAGGTCTATCATTCATTATTCTTCTTCTTTCTTAATAAGAGAATAAGTTTTCATTAGTGGAAACATTAAGTCCTAGAGTTGGAGCCCATTTATGATACCATAATATAACAACCCCACTAGGTTTTACTAGAATAGGGTATTTTTAAAAATTTATTACACAAATTAAACTAAAATATTTTACCACAATGAAACATAAAAAATTGATATTTATATGAATACATTATTTTCATTTAATCATATAAAGGTCTATAGATAATCTACTTAGCTAATGACCATAAAAATAATATATCATGAATAGGTATAATGTTGATTACATAATAAAGACTACATATAATTCATAAAAGTCTTACTAAAAATTCATTGATGGATAATACAACATTAAATCCATTGTTTTAATTTTACATATGAATAACAAGTACAATTTTAGCAATAATAAATGTCTCAGTAATAATATACAATGATATAAAACTCCATGGAGAATGAGTCTTAATAAACTCATAGTATTTAGATGTAATATCAAGTGTAGTCTATAGCGTAAAACTACTATAGAGAGGGAGAGCATCATCTGAGTGCCTTTACACACCAAAAATGAACCATTGATCCCCCACACTATCTCCAACAAGGGAATGACCCTCCCTTTTATGGATGGGTAGATAATTATGGTGTGGGAATCTATAGTGACAAACTATAACCCATGTGTTATAAGATAAATATACATGATGTATAAAATAACGAAATATAGACTAATATGATATCATATAAACATGTAAAATATATAAAACACATGAAATTACAATGTTTAACTATAAACATTACTTTGGCCAAAGTTTTCATATAGTTATTGATCCTAAGGATCAGTCAATTTCTTATGCACAACTCAATCAAATTACACCTTATTTACTCATTAGTGACACTAATTAATCAAGTGGAATATGTCACATTGATTTTTTAAGGTCATTAATGTGAGATTTGGTTATATATAATACTAATATAAAAACTAATAGATTTAAGTAAAATATTCGCTATTATCATATTTTAAAATGTGCTAAACATGGAAATATAAAATACATACATTTAGTCTATCAAATGTAATACAATGAATCTCAAATCATCTCATTCAATTTAGAATAATAAACATATTTCATAAACAGTCCTAAAAAAAACCATACCATCTAGGTAAGAAACCTATCTAAACATCAAGTTACTGAAAAATAACATTTAACTCCAATTGTTTTTTCATCCATCTAAATAACATAACTTTCTAGCTTATTAACTTTATATTCAAATAACAAAAATACATTAATAATCTTATCCAATAATAACATAATATGATCTATACTTAATATCAGAAATCCCTCATATTTTAATGCTTCAGCTAACCATTCAAACATAGTTATAATTCACCCATGAAAACTCAAATGACAATACCCGCATATATATTTATCTTTCAATGTAATTTTTATAATAATTTACTATATATTTACATGTTCCATTTAACTAAAAACACATAGAAAAAGAACCCATAATTCTATGATATATAAGTAATGGTCACAAATATTGAATAATATATGTACATCTATATATGGTATACTAGTTTTAGATGTTTAATTTATTAGAAAAATCACATATATACAATATATTTATCTACACATTAAAAAACATAGTTATACATATTATAACCTATTCAAATGATAGTCTGATTATGCATGCCTGAATATGATATAGTCTAAGTAGATAAATATTCTATCCATTATCTTAGAATATCTTGTATACTATTTGTATACATTCAAATTTATTATTTCATCACAATTATTCATAATATAAAACAACCCCAAAACTATGGCACTTCAGTTATTTATACTCAAAATTTAATGATTGTTTTTAAAAAATACATACAGTTATATATTTTTACTTAGCCAACTATATTTGACTATTTTCATTATATTGAAAAACAATTTTCAATCAATTCACAAACCTAATCAACATGTTTAAAATATTAGTATTAATACAACTTAATCAAGTGTAAATATATGATAAGACATTAATATTTCAATATTAGTCCAAGATTAAAATACAATATTATGCATAGATATGTATACTACTCAACCAACTAATTTCCTAAAGCTCAGATCATACACAGTCTTACATTGAACTCAACCAATAGTCCTACATAAGATGATATATTTTAGAAACCATCAGTCCTATATCCAACTATATTTCCTATGGTTTGATATGGTAAGCAAACAATGATTTGTGTAAGTGTAGGAAACATATCCTAAGTGTATTGTATATGTGTATATACAATGGTATATCCATACCATTGAGCCACCTAAAGAGACCCAAAAAATGTATGATTATAACCCTATATATTCATATCATTTGGGTTATAAATTATTACAAGTTTAAATAAAACTTGATTTATATCTGACTATATTTAACATAATTTTTTTATTCATTCTCATTCTTTTAAACATAACCGTGCCCTATGAGGGTCTAAAATATTGACCTAGTTAATGCATACACCCAACTAATAATGGAAATAACCCCTTTTATTAACTCAACTTTTAATTTGACCCATATAACACTCAAAATTTTGTCATAATAACATAGTTAAAAGCCAAACTCAGAACTATGTATATATATCAGCCATATATATAAATATATTAAACAAAATTCCCAATGTCCTTATATATAGGGTACCAAATTATAAACACAATATATTCTTAGATATGTAATTAAAAAATCAATAGTATTACCCTTAGTTTACCTATGGTTTAAATTTCAACCCAAGACAACACTAAGAATTGATCCTCATTTAAAACTCAGTATTATATAAAAATTATGGAAAAAATATCAAGTCTATAGCCATTCAATCCTATGGTTTCCTAGGTTGTATGCTTGGTTCTAAGGATGTTTGAGGCATACACAAGACCAATCATTTATCTTTTATTGATTTAACATTTCATAACAATGAAACCAACAAAACCCCTTAATAAAATATTTACTAGTATTCCTTTTTTGAATTTAAATACATCACCAACTTGGTAATAATCCCAATGAAAATACTGTAAATGCTTTTTAAAAATTTTCCAACCTTTCTCTTCTCTTTACTCTATCATGTTGAGCCATTCCATAACAATCCTCCATTCTCCTTTTTATATTCTCTTGCATGATATTTAATTATAACTAGAATTTTGTATTTTTCACAAAACTCCTCGTATTATTTTTATGACTCCATGACTAAGTTGATGCATGTAATAACCAACTAATATTCACAACCAAATTCTTCATGCAACATCAAAAAAATTATTTATTCACAAGTTGGTATGATTAATCACTAAGCCAATACCATATCAAAAACCATAATTTATTGAACATTCCCAATTAAATAATAAAATAATCCCTTAAAATTTATGTATGCCTATTGACTTCATTGAATCCTCTAAACACTATTATAATTAACAATTTAATCAACCTTTTTAACTAGTTATCAAACAATATAATCATTGACATTACATTATCATAGGGTTAGAAATAATACCATCCAATAATTCCATCAAATTTTACAAGTCATTAAAACATTTACACTTTTTATTATAATACTAACAATGATTAAGCAAAAATACCCTACCAATAATCATTAATTAAAACATAATCACTTTTAGCACAATGTAATTGACTCATATGGAATTTGTTTAAATATTATTAAAAATAATAATAACCTTCTAGGCATGACATTAATAATCACCTTAATCACACAAATCAAGAAAAGTAATAGAATCTTGTCTACTACTGTAGCAATAAATATCAAATAAAACATTGTCATACTACACTCAACTATATCCAAAGACAATAGTAATTTATATCAAGAAATACATAGATTCACTCATTTGATATAATAATAACGTCAAACAAGTCCATCTAAGTACAAAAAGCATAAATGCAATCAAATAATTGGATCTACATAATCATCAAGAATAAATTAAGATCACAACAAAAGTATATGAGTAATCAAATAAATACTAAAATTATATATATAAAAAATATTGATGAAGCACATTAATATATTTATGGTGTTTGTATGGGTTATAGTTCTTTAATTTTTTGTCCCCTAATGATTCCATCTTTGCCACCCTCTCTGATGATGCCCTCCCTCCATCACACTCTAAGGGATGGATCTTTCCTACATCTACCTTACAAAAATTAAGGAAGTTATCCCAAATCATATAAAATCCATAAAATACTGATGACATAAACTAAACAACATGATCATCATGTATGTATTATATAATTAAAGCTAACTCCATAGTTAATCAAACATGTAAATTAAGGAACATATTATTATCCATAAATAAACATATGAAATCTATATTAACAAAATGATAATTAAAAAAATAACCATAAAATACAGTAATTAAATAGGTTATTAGACCTAAAGATAAATCAAGATGTGACATAGATCCTAACATGCTCATCCAGGCAGATCCAAACCCTATTATTCCTTATCTCAGTGACTTATAATCCATTTTACAATTTTTTAATCCACTTTCAAGCAATCTTAGTCATGCATACAAAAATAATAATCTAAGTTTTTAAATCATGTTATTACATTTCATAACTAATAGGAGTAATTATTTTATCAAATTCTATTTTAGAATTCAAATCAGTGTTTTATTAGCATACATTCAATAATATTAATTATGTAAAATATATAGATTATTAAATCACATTAATAAAAAATAAGGTAAAACATAATGTCCAACTGATTTCTATAGTGAGAAAATCAAAACCTTATGTTTCCCTTAGGGTTTATTCCTTTTTTCTAGAGTTTTAATTTTTTTGTATTTAAAACTAATTTTTAGACTTGATTTATTATTTTCCCTCAACCAAATATTACTCATGGCTATAATTCTTATAAATTATTTTTATTCCAAAATTCAAACTATGATTGTATTAATTACATGTCATGTTATATAAAGATGTAAAAATTCTAAAAATTATGTAATTACATGTGTTAAGTATACATGTAATAATGGTTAGATTAATCATTAAAAATATGTAGTTTTCCTTTATTCCACCATCCCAAGTGATATATTTAATCCTATTAGTGGAATTTGTATTAATATTGAAACTAAAATCACCCATGAAGATGAAATATATAATGTTCAAGGTAGATTTTATGACATAGATAAAATATAATTAACTCATTATCTCTATATGGACACACATTTGACTAATGCATTACTACGTGTAATTAGAGATGAAATACAAAATATAAATAAGTATAAGGATATCACATATCAATAACATCATTATACCTTTAATGATATGCATTAATATTTTAGATTTATTAACACTAAAATAGGTGATCAAACTTCTACCAATGTTATTGTTACTATTTATGCACCTACGGTCACACATGTAATACACACCCAAGGTGTGGGGGAAATATGAGATTTACCTCATATTTATATTACTACCCTACATAGTTAAAATTATATAATCCTAAGATATATACTCATGTGAAATCTTCATATAATCCTATTATACAATCCTTCAAGTAGAGTGTTATATATCTACAGTCTAAGGTGTCACAGTGAGAACAAGGTGATTAGAGTGATTGAATAAATTGGTTCTCATGATTTTATTAATATTAAATTGTCCCAAAATATTTCATCTTATCCATTACCTATAGGTTTCATATATCCTAAAATTATACTTTATGATGGTAAAGGTGATCCACAACAACACCTAAGATATTTTCATGTAGCTTATTTGGACTGTCTTAATGACAAGTTGTTGACTAAAATATTTCCACCAAGACATAAGGAATATGATTTGTGTTGATTATATGAGCTCACACTCCATATATTTAAATCACTTAATCATATTCCCAATTAGTTTCTATCATTTTTTATCTATATTGGTGATAAAGTGTCCTATGAAAAACTTACATAACTTAAGCAAGGATCTAATGAACCAATCAATGAATATTTGCTTTGATATAAGACCATGATTTTTAAGATTAAAAATCTTAAGGATAAAATGAGTTAAAATATATATTTATTTAAATTTTTATTACCCATTTCCATGAGTGTAATATGTTTAAACTTTTAAATCATTTGAGGAGTTATGTCATACATTTAGAGATCATGAAGTTAAGATCATATCATATAATAAGGTAAAGTATGTGGTTAATGATCCAAATACCTCAAATACATATTTTTAGAGTAAATAAAGTCACAAGATAAATCAAATTATTTTATTAATGAGGGGAGAAAAATATTTAATGCAATGTTAGAACCTACTAATCATTTTGTCTTATCTAATTGACAAAGAAGATTTTTTCATGATTACTTGAACATCATCATAAGTTATTGAAAAACTTGTTGGAGGGCAATATTATATATATTTGTCCAAAAGAATAGGTTTATATGAGTAGGTATATACCCAAGGGACAATATAATAATGCATATTATGACTATCGTAGATGTGTGGAGCATTATACAAATACATGACTTGTGCTAAGAAATAAGATTTAGGATCTTATTGATGGGGAAATTATTTAACTTAGCACACCTAAGAATGATTCAACACCATAAAAAATGGGAGTGCAAAGTTGAGAATATTTTAAGACCCCTTTCTAAATCATGAGGAAATAAAAAATAAGGCTAATTTTGAGCTACATATGACCCACAACATAATCATCCTCATGCATAATATGATAATCTATTTGATAGTATTACTGGTATACTCACATGCATATCTATAGAACAACCTACAATTACATTTGATTAAATTAAGATTTTAGAAGATGATCCTACTTATACATCATTATTTATACACATTCATATCAATTCATATCCTATACATATTTTCATGGTAGATAATGGTTCAAGTGAAAATATTTATATTATGACACATCTTAATACTCTTGGATATAAACTTGAGGATTTGATGGATAAAAGTAATATAGTCAAAGGATTTATGGGTGCAAACATAACCTTATTAAGTGTATTGTGTTACCACTTAAAGTGGGCCTTATAATATTTTATATTTTATTATTAATCTTATTGATTACATGGGTATTTAACATGTTTTTAGGATATACTTGGGTCCATAATATTTGTGTTTTACCATCTTCAATTAAACTATGTTTTACCATATTCAGTGTGTAGATGTGTCAAGTATATACATGGAAGTATAGTGATCACAATTTTAGTCATTCCATATGAGTATATTATACAATCATACAAGTTTATCCTCCACCCAAAAGATAATATACTCCATCACATCCTAAGTTAATATTACATACAACTCGTTATGTTCCACAAATAACATAGGCACATTTTTATCTTACTATATAACAAGTTCAATAAGATACTATGCTTCTAAGAGTTACTCATGATACACAATATATCATGAGTCATGATGATGAAAATGGATATACTAAAACACATGATTAATTCTCTATATATGAACTTATTCACTCACAAGTTACCATTTCCATGTTTGATACAATACATACATGTGAATATCCTATTCATAGGATAATTTATTAGAATTTTAATTAAGTAAATTATTTAAAACAATAACAACAACAACAAAAACAACAACAACACACACACACACACACACACACACACACACACACACACACACACACAAAATATAAATCAATACTTAAGCATGACATGCTTACTAGTTTATATTTATAATTTATATTATTTATCACATGTTTAGAGGATAACATATCCTTTTCCATATTCACATGAATTTAATGGTAGATATGTGTGAGATTCAATACTTAAATGTTATACATGATACATTAAATCATAAACGTATGACATTCCAATACCTAGGGGTTATTCCATTACTGGGGTCATCTCATTCCAATGATCACTTTTTTATAAGTTATTTTTTTTTATGGCCTTTCCATTTATCATGTTGAGATACATTGATAGATTACATGTCTTTTTATATTTAATATATTATTTTAGTGTTACACTTCAAAGATATGTTATTTATAATTTATGATGTTGACATAAATTAATTGCATAGACTAGTTTAATTTTTTTGTGCTTCATTTCTATTTCATTTATTATAGATTTATCATTTGTTATAATTTTCATGGATCTTTCCTTATTTTGCATCATATTTTTATTTAGTGTGTCATTATATACCTTTTTATTTATCCCTTACATTCTCTTAGTTTTTTAAAGTGTATTATTGTATGCCTCTTTCTTTGGGCCCTAGTATTATTATGTGATTTTTTATTGATTGTTTTTTCATTGTATGACCCTTTATTTGGGACCATACCTTATTCTATGATTTTTTGGGTTGACCCATGGATTGTGTGAAATTTGATTGACCATTATGTGTGGCTCTTTCCTAGTGTGACATTTTATTATCCATTGAGTGTGGCTCTTGCTTTATGTGACATTATGATATTGAAACAACCCCTAATTTTTTTTTGGAATTTCATATCATAGTACACATTAAGATGTATGTTAGACCCAAAACTCACTTGATGAAACAAGAAATATTCAATAATCATACTCATGTATGAATGATTGAAACCAAAGGATGTAAATATAATAGTTAATCAGGAATAATTACCCATAAAAGATGTTATGGGGAGGTAGGTTGTTGTAAGGTTATTTATGGGGTTTAGGATGTATCAATGTATGCATACATGGAAAGGTTATGAGTGTCATATGTGTCACTCATTATTCCATATAGGACTGTTTATAGGTCCTTATCCATCTCTAAATATCTTACTTCCCCCAGTGGGTTTTGGTTTCATTCATGGGTGGTCAAGTGGTCCTTTTAGACTAACCAAAAAATTTGACCTTAAAAAACCCTACAAAATCATTAGACCATAACAAGTCCATGACATGGGAACATATATACAATTATCCTAATTAACAATTAGTTAAATACTAAACATGCTATTCATATATAAAAACTAGATTTAATTTGAAAACATATAGAATATGCTAAGTTCCCTTAGGCATACAAAAGGAACATCATCTACATGAAAGAGATCATAATCATTATGGAAAGAAAATCATAGCACTGTAGTAAATTATACAAGTGATACTAGATAAGGCTATTGATTCCTCCTTACTTAGGGTCACTGCACCATTACCCATACAAAATTAAGTTCACACATCATTCAATAAATAAACATGAATGCCACTCTCTGCATAATGAATGATGATACAATCTATGAATAACTTAATTATGTAATAGATATGATATGGTGTCATCCAATCATGAAATCGATGTAGATGATTCTATATTAGCAAATAGACAATATGATACAATAAAATAAATGGGAAAAGTCAATACAACTAAAATGCTTTATAGCCAATGTATATTCCATAGCATAAATTACTTAATTAACCATTTATTTTAAGTAAGGAAAGCATATTAACCAATTCAAACTTCATGCTTACTTTAGTATTTCCAGACATACATGTAATTAGAAATTTGTTATGATTGATTAACATTTTAGACATTAACATCTCCTATACTCAACGAATTCATTCATGGAGTAATTAAACCTCATAAACCATCATTTCAGGTATGTTCCAACATGAAATACTATCATTTTACTCCTATGTACAAATATAATTTATTCAATCATACCATGGTTCCAATATGAAGCAATTTATATAAACATATAAGCATGAAGTTTTCCACATGAAATAAATACACATACAAAACTAGCACCAACAATAATGTCTTACTCAACATGAAAATTATAGCCAAGTTACAATTGATTGGAACCTAAATAAAATGTTTCATTTGAAGAACTCTTACAAAAATAATGTTTGGCATGCCATGACACAATTGTGTGAATTTAATTTTAGTGAACAATAAAATTAAAAAATATGCATACATAGCTCATAAGAGTGATATCCAACATGTGTAAATTCAACTATATCCATGTATATAATCATCTGAAAAAAGAGAATGGACAATTCAACAACACTATTTCATATTACAAATAGTTAAGGATGACTTTCTTCTTCCATAAACTAACAATACATTTCAACGCTTAATTCAACTTATTTTCATAGTAGGATAAATTTCTATTTATTTACATAATGTAATTAAATGAAGATTTAAAAATGAGAACCAGTCAATAAAAGAATTGATTAATAATAACATACACACCTTTGTATGTAGTCTCACAAGTCCCAAGTATGAAAGAAAGATTTTATTTATGCTTTCCATATATGCATGGAAAGTAGATCAGCTAAGCTTGTTCATAAATATCACATATAATATACAAGCTAAAACATATACAAGTTCTTTATAATCCATACACAAGTTTAATACCAACTAAGAATAGTTATAAGTATTCATGCTATACCAAGAGTAATTACCATGTGTATTTAAGAACAATAAAGTATATATATATATATATATATATATATATATATATATATATATATGCATTTAAGCAGTTAATTAGATAACTCCTGAAGATTTATCATTTGAAGTTAAGATTTGACCCTGTTAGCAATTTAGGCCAACATACTCAAGTATGCTTAAAATACCAAACTCATTAATTTATTTTCCTACACAAATCTCTACTCAAAGTAAAATGATTATACATAGCAAGAGAATATATATGAGTTATATAATATTGCACAATAAGTAATTACTAAAATAAGTATACGAAAAAAAATTATAGGTTATTACCATAATGATGATCAATAATGAAGTATACTACCATAGAATTAGTAGTGACAAACACTAACAATAAAGGATAAAACATCTGTGTGTGTGTGTGTGTGTGTGTGTGTGTGTGTGTGTGTGTGTCTGTGTGTGTGTGTGTGTGTGTGTGTGTGTGTGTGTGTGTGTTTGTGTAATATTAAATTCATATATTGAAAATAAACTTCCACATATTACCTCACATTCATCATTATAAACTTTTACTCCTTATTCTTGAAGTATCCCTATTCAATCATAGGGTTATCATGCCAAATTTCAAGTATAACCAAACCCATATCAAATGAAAGTAATTACACTTTTATCCACTAGTCATGTTATATGAAAGTAATATAACATATATGCTAATAAGTAAATAGTAAACATGTAATTAAAAATAAACAATTTATTCACATTCATCCACAAGATCATCCAAAAATGGAGCAACATAAAATTATAGTAGACAAACCCTCCCAACAAACCCTATGAGCTAAACCATCAGTGGCCCTTATGACCCCAACCATAAACTAGATTGTGGTTTTAGTAACTAGGGTCAAGGAGGGATTTCTAATCAAGTTGGATTATAAACTAATGGACATCTCAACAAAATCACATAACATATTAAAATAAAACCATCACCATTTTGAGGAAAGATGAAAATAACCAACCCATCATTGATATAAATTATAAGTAGGGATAGCTAATAGAAAGCTGCTTGAAGGATATATTAATGGATAAAACAACTAAATCAATTTCTATAGCTTTTAGAAAAACCAATTTGGATCCCCTCCAAGTATGCAGTTAGCCTAAGTTGTCCTAGCTATAAATTTATAACCCGGGTATACAAGCATACCAATTAATGCTTAATCACTTAGATTTGGTCTAGAAATGGTGACACGATAAGGATGCACTTAAATCAATAATATAACATTATATAAATCACAATATATAACTAAAAATATATATACAACTAAACCATAATCCAATAGTTAAATAAAACTAGTGTGATAACCAATCAAACCATCCATTGGCTCCTCCATGAAAAATTCCCAAGGCAACAATTAAATATTCTAGTAATCATTAAAAACAATAATTAATTATAAATCCATAACTGATCTAACAATTAAAATAGTCAATAAATAACACCTACTCAATGCACTCATCTTAATCTCTAATATTGCCAACAAGTTCTAAAAATAATAATGATTTCAACAACCATTCAATCAAATAATTAATTTTATGTTAATAATCGACAGGGGAGATTTGGGGGATCATCATGAGGTCTCATGACCTCATGTGATCCTTGAATATTAAAATTAGATCAACACAAAATTAAACAAATAGTATACCTCTATGTTGGTCTTATTAAAAATCAAATCCTTGTTATAAGATAATGATGCTAGTAGGACATTGCCCCTTTCCATAATTTAATAATATTCTAAGCACATGGAATTCCTCAATAAATCCATAACCAAGTCATGCCAATCAAATAACACATGGAAAAACTTCTCTCAAAATCACATTCATATATTTTAACAAACTTGAGTTTATTCAAAATGAGACATTATTAATTAGTTTGTAAGGAGTAAGGAAACAATCAACCCATTCATTTATATATATTCCAACAGGGTCCAACATTTAATAAAAATAAATAAATGAGTTCCTACTAAATCCTAAACATATGCAAATAAATAAAATATGATATATAATATACACAACCAACTTAAGGTATAATTCCTATCTAAATGCAATTCGCAGTGGACACATAAAATAACATATAAGACACAATCTTTAGATTTGAAGGACCCTAGTCAATTATTTAACCCAAGGAATATATATTACCAATAAAATACTCCACCCACAACTTCAATATTACCTAGGTTGATTTAATTTGATTCTAAAATTTATATTTACAAATGAACATTCTACCTAACATATTTAATAGAAAACCCAAATCATTTATATAATTTTATATCATGAATGAAACCTTTATGCGTGAAACCAATCAAAATAGGGAAAATAGGGTACGATGACCCAAGAGATTATACACAGGTGGAATAAATTGTAAAAAAAGGGAATAAAGTGACCTAATATCACAAGGACCAAAGCATAGGGGTTATGGAATTCAAATCCAACATTGATAGCAAGAGAAGCATAACCAAACACATCAAATCAATTATCTACAGCATGCAAGGGTCAATAAATTATTTGTATTCAATAAATTAAAATGAAATATCAAGCTCAATAATGTGAGGCCATGATATTTTCATGATAAAATGGGAACCACATAGCTTCAATAATAATGCATTCTAAGGCCATGAATATAAACAACTAATATACATTCATTTATATGATAGATTTAACCTCTTGTAATTTTATACACAAATGGATAATATTGGAAACCTATTAGGAACTATGTACCCATCTGAGAGTCTTTTGAATTCCTGTTAGTGTATGTAACATCCTATATTACTTATAATTTCCCTTTTATCAAATAATAATTAGCTTATAAGTCAAATGACTCACCTAGTCTAGCACAAAAAGGGATAATGTTCATAATAAAAGAAAAATAGGTATATAATTATACGATGCCTTTCCTAAAACAATAATAAAAATAGGCCTATAATTATACCATGCCTTTCCTACATCAAGAATCATCCCTATAATACTAAATCCACATAAAGTTAGAAATCCTAGAAAGAAACCTAGAACTCTTTGACCCTCTTTTTATCCCTTTATCTCTCCATTCTTTTCTCCTCTTTCCTACCACATCCCATCCACCCACCCTATCTAACTTTCCTTACTCCATTCCCAACTTTCTATACCCCAATTAAATTCCTCACTAAATTTGGAGAGATAAAATATCTCCCAAATCCATTGACCCCTTCCCTAAGGTATTACCCCACCAAAACATAACGCAATGATCATTAATGACATTTTCTAGAAATCAAGCCATAAATAATTAAAGTAATGAAATTAAATAATAAAAATTAAAATAATAAACATATATATTATTTACAATGTCATTTAAATTTTTAAATGACATAATGACCAATTAACTAGGCCACCCATAATTACCAAGTCACTAGAGTAATAAATCACGTGGGAGGGGTTGTTATGAGGGGTAGGTTTAGGTAAGTCTCTAAGGTAGTCTAAGTTTTATTAAGGGTGATTCAAGTGGATTCAAGGTGGAAAATAATTCATAGAGGAGAGATAGAAAAAAGAGGTTTGAATGGAAGGTTTCATCACCAAAAAAACATGTACGAATAAAAAAATAATATGATAGGATACAAAAAGCAAAAAATAATAAGTCATGGAATAACACATAATTTCACAATGAACAACATGACTATCCAATGTCATGACAATAACTATAGATTACATGGATGCCTATCAGAACCCATCGACCAATCATAATCACTCTTATACCCAAATATTAGATGCCAACATCCAACCTAGCTCATAATCGACATCTACAAGCACTGAGTGTATACATCAACAATATCTAATAAAAATAGATAAAATGATGTAGTAATGAAATATAATCAAATATCAATTACATCAAGTAATTCATACATCATCATGTGCATAATTTAAAAAAAGATATATACATCAACCTACAATCAAGTATCATAGCATCAAAATCTAACATCATAGTTCAACTAAGGAAGTCCAATAATCAATTATAATCATGATAATATTAATGCTTAAATATTAATTTAAATGTATACAAGGTTGGGGTCATAACATCCTCTCCCTCTTATAGAGGAGCCATCCTAGTGACTATATAAATAACTGAGGACCTATCTACCATGGGGACTTAATCATAGTCTTTATAAAATTTTGCACTACTCCACAATAAATGAATGAGATTTTAGCAAGGGTGGATACACTTGGTATTTTAACAAACTATATCAGGTAACATTAATTCCATACAAGAAATTGCATAACTTAATCATAAGATTTATTAGAAAACCCATTAGCTTACATAATAGTAAGGAGAAAGGATGCAATATACCATCTAGGTAAGATGCATTTTCTATTTCCAACACAAATCTTAAATACAACCATGGTTTCCTTTATTCAATCCATAATAAAAATGTCTTATCAACTCACATGTCATTTTACGACACTAGAAGAATAATAGGGAACTATAATATTTCATTATAGCATTAAATACCCATACAAATATCTCTATTTGATGTACAATTCCATGTTTATGATGCATATGTCACTCATTAGTAACCAAATATATATATTACAACCTTGGAAAAAGGTCTAACAACTCTAAAACTATTATTATTTAGCATATGTATTATTATTGTTGACTATTATAATAGAACTACATAAGATAGGTAAACATTCAAATATATGTGTTTATGCCAAGGTATTTTTTCATATTATAATAGTCAACATATAGTTTTGTGAAGCATAAGGGTCTATGATTTCCATCATTCCACTTGATGTGTAGTTTCCATACAGAAGACATTAAATACCCATCAATGGTATCACATGATCATCTCAAGGTATCTTAAATTGAAATCGCCTTCACTCAAGGAATGTTATGTCTTATCAAGGCTATCTATCTCTATGATTTTCCATAGTTTTTTTACCAATAATATTCATTTGTCATGGATAGATGGCTCACACTACTAGATAATAGTAAGAGATCCCCAAAACTCTTAACTTGCCCACACAAATTAATCACACTCACCCACCAAGCCCTCCCAGATTGAGATGCATCCTTGGACCTCCCAAACTATCATAGGTCAGCCTCATCAGATGGATTATATATGAAAACTATCGATGGATAGCAAGACATTGTCTTAAGATTCCAACAATAAGCTTACATTAAAATTCAATCATTTGATTTAATCTAAAATGTCAAAGGTTGAATGGAGATGCTGATTTTGATGCACAATCAAATTTGGAAAGTGTGAGCTTATCCAAGACTCAAGGTGAATATGAAATCATGACTATAAAAATTATGATTTCCCACAATTAGTAAATTCAATTAAAGCTTGTAATAAAAATCCACATCGATGTAAGACACATCTAATACAAACATCATCATGTGTGTCATGATGTAACGAAGTATGAATAGGTATATGTATGGATGCATAAATAATCCAAGTTTATTTAAACATACTTATGGTGTCAAACATATCCATTATTAAAATATATATCATAGATGTAAAATAGATGTATGATTGAAATAAACATGCTAGAACTAGTTAAATTTATTCCTTTTGGAAATTATAAAGCCACTTCATTAATTAAAATCAAATAATTCCAATAATATCAAGCCCAACTTAGCCAAAATGTATAATTTTTTATCATCACATAAGCTTACCTATTTTTAGGGTACATAATGGTTGTAATCAGCCAACTAGGTAATGCATTAGACAATAAAACCTTATCAGTTTGCTTAAAAGTCCATTACCTTAGATGAGCCAATGTCTCTAGATCATTTTCATTACAATAAAGTTATTTTATCATTGCCCCTAATAATTTATAGTGGCACCAAGGCTAAGCCATAATATATGGCTATTTAATACAACTATTTCACAATGTCATTGCATGAAACTTATGCATAATAATCTTGTTCTAATCAGAAAAAAGTGTTAGGAAAGCCTTGATATCTACAAGAAACTCACCTTGTGGAGACATTTTCCCTCTACCTTAAAATGACATACCATATCTAAAACTATAATAAATTGAATCCTTTTAGTCAAAAGAATATAGGATATTTAGCTCCTTACATAGTAATTTCCAACAACTTTTATCCATGGAATGAACACTAGCTATCACATCCATGTAAGTTTGTAGGTTATCAACAACTCAAGATAATATTTTTATGAGTAGAGAGATAAAGTTTTGCTAAATTACCCAAGTAATTTAGCCCCTTTCATACCCTATTAATCCCTCTAGGTTTAGGTTAAACCCTCAATCTTCCTTGGGTTATAATGTTCCAAGCATCTAGTGAAGGCTCACCAATATAATCTGACCATAGATACCAACCACTATTCCCATGATTCTAAGAGTAAATTTTATATCACCTAACTCCCATTTACTTGCCCATATAATTCAATGATTTACAGGTGAGGCTTGTCTTGACATAACTGGACTCAAGAAGGATTAACCCCCACTAGGGCTAGGGGCAATAGCAATTGATATGGAAGAAATTTAAATTCCTTTGAATAATTTATTTTTAGTGATGCATGTAACATTCCAATATTTATAATTCACCAAAACACCTTAAAATTTAGATTGAAAGGCTAGGTACCTTGTGAATTACTTCAAAATTCTGCCTGATTCAGATAACTCATTGGTCACCATGTATCAACTCTACAAGTTCTAGAGTTACCTAGAGAAGAAATAATGATTTCATAACAAATGAAACAATGCAAAAAAATATATAATTGCATATCAAAGAATGCTTTAGGATGCATGTCAGACCCAAACCTTGCTTGTTGAAACAAACAATGTTCACTCGACATACTCGCATGACCAAAACCAAATGAGGTGAACAAAATAATTAGTTAGGGGTAATTACCTATAAAATATGTTGTTGGTAAGTAGGTTTTCATAAGGTTATTTATGGGGTTCAATATGTATTGATGTACGCATAAATGGAAAGGTCCTGAGTGACATATGTGGGACTCATTCTTCCACATAAGACCATTTATAAGTCCTTATCCCTCACTAATTATCTTACTCCCCCAAGTGGGTTTTGGTTCTATTAATTGGTGTTCAAGTTGTCCTTCAAAACTAACTAAAAAATTTGACCTTAAAACACACTACAAAATTATTGGGCCATAACAAGTCCATGACATGGGAACATGTATAACATTATCCTAATTAACAATCAGGGAAATATAAAAAATTATAATCATACATAAAAACCATATTCAATTTGAATAGATATAGAATATGTTAATCTTCCTTAGGCATACAACATGAACATCATATACATAAAAAAGATCAAAATCATGGCATAATGAAAATCATAGCAATGTAGGCAATTATCCAAGTGCTACTAGCTAAGGCTATCAATTCCTCCTAGATTAGGGTCATTGCACCATTACCCTCACTATATTAAGTTCACCCATTATTCAATAAATAATCATGAATGGCACTATTTTCATAATGAATGATGATATGATCTGTGATTAACTTCATTATGTAATAGATAAGATATGGTAACATCCAATCATGAAATCAATGTAAATGATTTTATATTAGCAAATAGCCAATGCGATATAATAAAATAAAGGGGAGAAGTCAATATAACCAAAGTGATTTATATCTAATGTATATTCCCATAATATAAATTATTCAATCAACCATTGATTTTATGTAAGGAAAGAATATTTGCCAATTCAACTTTCATGCTTACTTGAGTATTTATAGGCATACATGTAATCAAAAATTTATTATGTTTGATTAACATTTAAGACATTAACCTCTCCTATACATAATTTTATTTTGGGCCATGTGTGTTAGCATAACTATATATGTATGTATGTATATATATAGACACATGCACACACACACACACACACACACACACACACACACACACACACACACACACACACACACACACACACACACACACACACACACACACACACACACACACACACACACACACACATTTAAGGAATTAATTAGATAACTCCTCAACATTTGTCATTTCAAGTTAAAATTTCAAACTATTAGTAACTTGGGCCAACATACTCAAGTATTCTTAAAACACAAAAATAAGTAATATATTTGCATAAACAAATATCTACTCATATTACCATGATTATACATATCAAGATAATATATATGAGTTCTATAAGATTACACAATGAATCATTACTACACTAAGTATGCAAAAACCAATTATTGGTTATTACCATAAGGCTAATCAAAATTGTAGTATACAATTATATCATTAGTAGTGATAAACACAAAAAATAAAGGATAAAACCCAAGTATATGTATAGATGATTAAATTCAATAATTAAAAGTAAACTTCCACATATTACCTCACATTGAACATTATAATCTTTTACTTCTTATTCCTGAAGGATCTGTATCTAATCATAGGTTTATCATGGTAAATGACAAGTATAACCAAATACATATCAAATAAAATTAATTACAACTACATCCACTAGTCATGCTACATGAAATAAATATATCTATGTTAATAAATAAATAATAAACATGTAATAAAAGAGTACCAATTTCTTCACATCCATCTACAAGATCATCCAAAAATGAAGAAGCAAATAATCAAAATAGACAAAGCCTCCCAACTAACACTATAAACCCAACCACCATCTACCCTTACCACCCCAACCATCAGGTAGATGGTGGTTTTGGAAACTGGGGTCAAGGAGGGAGTTTTGAGCAAGACAAATTTTGAACCAATGAACATCTCAACAAAATAACATAACATAATGAAAGATAACAATCACCATTCTGAGGTGAAATGGAAATAACCAACCCATCATCAATATAAATCATAAAAGGGGATAATAAATAACAAGATAATCTTATGATATAATAATGGATGAAATAACCAAATCCATTTTTATAGCCTCTTGAAAAACCAACTTGAATCCCCTCCAAGTATGTGGTCAACATAAGCTGTCTCAGCTTCAAATTTATAATCCATGTATACAATCATACCAACTAATTCTTAGTTATTTAGATTTGTATTAGGAATGGTGACCCAATAAGGATGCACTTCAAGTAATCATATAACATAATATAAAGCACAACATATAAATTAATAGTTATACCCAATCAAACCACCATCTAAAAATTAAATCAAACAAATGAGATAACCAATCAAACCATTCATTGACTCCACCATGAAAAATTATCAACGAAACAATTAAATATTCTATAAATCATTGAAAATAATAATCAATTATAAATCTATAACCAATCCAATAATCCAAAGAGTCAACATATAACACTTAGTCAACGTATTCATCTTAATCACCAATAATTCTAATAACTTCTAGAAATGACAACAATAATTTTAGAAAAGAATTCAATCAAATAATCAATTTTATGCCAATAATAGATATGTAAGATTTTTGGGATCATCATGAGGTCTCATGACCTCATATGATCCCTAAATATTAGAATCAGATCAACAAAAAATTAAATAAACAACATACTTCTATGCTTATCTTATTAAAAAACAAATCCTCATTATAAGATAACGATGCTAGTAAGGCTTTGTTCCTTTCCAAAATTTATAAATACATCAAGCACATAGAATTACTCAATAAATCTTAAACTAAATCATGCCAGTCAAATGACACACAAAAAAACATCACTCAAAATCGCATTCATATGTTTTAACAAAGTGAAATTTATTCAAAAAGAGACATGATCAACCATTTTATAAGTAGGAAGGAACTAGTTAACCCATTTGTTTATATATATTTCAATAGGATTCAACATTTAATTAAAAAATACATGAGTTCCTCCCAAATCCAAAACATATGCAAATAATCATAATGTGTTTTACAATATACACATAGCAAACTTAAGGTACAATTCTTAGCCAAATGTGATTCATAGTGGACACAAAAAAAAATATAAAATGTAGTCTTTAAATTCAAATGACCCCAGCTAATTATGTAATCCAAGGAATATATATTATCAATATAAAACTCTACCCACAACTTTAATATAACCCAAGTCTATTTAATTAGATTCTAAAAATTATATTGATAAATGAACATTCTACCTCACATATTTAATAGAAAACCCAAATCATTTCCATAAATTTAACTCATGAATTGAACCTTTATGCATGAAACTAATGAAAATAGGGTATAGTGACCCAAGAGATTATACAAAGATGGAGTAAATTATAAAAAAAATGCAATACAGTGACCTAGAATCATTGGGACCAAAGCAAAGGGTTTATGAAATTTGAATCCAACATTGATAGTTACAGAAACATAAGAAAACATAGCAAATATATTATCCATGACATGTAGGGGTCAATTAATTACTTGTATTAAATCAATTAAAATGTATTAATAGGATTAATAAAGTTAGTTCATGTAATTTGCATGATAAAATAGGAACCATATATCTTCAATAAAAATACATTCCCAGGCCAAGAATATAAAAAACTAATATACACTCATTTAGATGACATATTTAACCTCTTCTTGAAATTTTATATTTAAATGGATAATATTTAAAAACTATGGGGCATTGTGTACTCATATGGGAGTCTTTTCACTTCCTTTCCATGTATGCAGTGTCCCATATTACTTATATTTTAGCTCTTATCAAAAAATAATTAGCTTACAATTCAAATGACTCACCTGGCCTAATGTAAGAAGGGATAATGTTCATAATACAATAAAAATAGGAATGTTATTATACCATGCCTTTCCCATTATGAGAATTGACCATGTATAATTGAATCCACATCAAGGTAAAATCTTAAAAGCAAAAATAGAAACTCTTTGAACCTCTTTTCCATCCATGTTTCTCTCCATTCTTCTCTCTTCCTTCCTACCACATCCCATCTACCCACCACATCTAAATTTCCTTACTTACTTCCCAACTCACCATACACCCATTCAATTCCTCATTGAATGTGGAGAGATAAAATCTCTTCCAAATCCATTGACCCCTTCCCTAAGGCATTCCCCTTGCCAAAACATAAGAAAACAATCATTAATGACCTTTTTTAAAACTCAAGCCATGAATAATTAAATTAATTAATGTAAATAATAAAAATAGATATTATATAAAATTCCATTTAAATGTTTAAATTTCATAATGACCAATGAACTAGGCCACCCACAATTACCAAGACGCTAGAGTAATAAATCATGTGGGAGGGGGTATCATAGGGGATAGGTTTAGGTAAGTCTCATAGGAAGTATGAGACTCAGTAAGGGTGATTCAATTGGATTCAATGTGGTGAGGATTTAATAAAAGAGAGATAAAATTAGAGGTCTGAGTGGATGATTTTAACACCAAACAAACACATAGAAATCAAATAATAATATGACAAGATATAAAAATTAAAAAACAAGGAATGGAATGAATATGATCTCACAATGAACAACATGAATTTCCAATGGAATGATACTGACCAAAGATTACATGGATACCTATTAGAACCCATCCAACTACGAAAAATCACTCTGTTACCCCAAAATTTGATACTAACATTCAACATAGCTCATAATCAGCACCTACAACCACTGAGTGTATACATCAATAGTATCTAATAAAAATTTATAAAATGGTGAAGTATTAATGAAATAAAATCAAGTATCCATTACACCAAGTAATCCATACATCATCATGTTCAAAATTTAAAATAATAGATATACATCAGCCTATAGTCAAGTATCATAGCATCGGAATCCAACATCACAATCCAGCTAAGTAAAGAAGTGAAACAATTAGTTATACTCATGATAATATTAACATTTAAACATCCATGTAAAGGTATACAATGGAGGATTAATAATAGATATCACATGTGATTTATTCTATGTGTCATGGTCATGATATTTGTGTGCTTATAAGTGAATAAATATAAGATTTTATGCTGAGTTTGTGGCATCATGATCCATATCACACACCTTCCTTATTTTTTGCGGTGCCATTATCCATATCATGAAACTTTATTATTTAGGTTACTATTCATTGAGTATATCTATTATGATCACTACTAAATGCTTTATTTTTATATCTATCTTAACATGACATTTGCATCCCTTAACTACATATATGATTTTATTATATATTCATACTATGATTATATATTATTCAAAATTTAGCACATGTTTTATATATTATTACATATTTTTATGTAAAATGGAAATTTACTCTTTCATTTTAAGATAAATAGATCATATGACACATTCCTCTCCTTAAAGTGGGGCATATTAGTGGACTTGTCATTAAGATTATATCCTCCATGTACAAATATTTCATATTTTGGGATTAATGACATGAATCATAGAGTTTAAATTGGATTAGATTATAAGTTTGTTTAAAATTATGGGACAAATATTTATATAATGATATAAATTTAAAAAAAAAATATGCACTACATATGCAAACATTTTACAAGAACATAAGTTACAAATTTTCAAAAAAAAATAGTATAGATGTATTAAATTATATATCTTTTTGGAATTTATTGGATAAGATTGGGGGCATGAACACTATTCATAAATACAATATTGCTTTTCTATATCAGTATTGATTGTATCAAATTTGTTGCATGAATGTTGTTCATGCACACACACTAGTAAATTTATTTCTATTTTATAAGAATGGCATTGATGTTACATTTATGGTATCAAGAAGTGTTTTTTTCTAATCTAGAAATCCATCTATGATAGTTGATTCATATATATGAGCATAAAATATTCTCCACCTTTCATATTGAGTTTCAATATTACTTAAATGAGTAGTATGATTAGGGTTTTACATCACTCAATGTCCTAGAATTACTCCCTATTCATAAGGGTTAGGGAATGTATTTTCATAACCCATGGCCTTTGAATTAGTAAATTTATCCATTAAGGAATGATCACCCTTATTTTAAATATATTCATAAGGAATAAAAACTTCAAATCTTCACCTAACAACATGGTTCACCCACTTACACATGTACTCCTTCCTTACTCTTTAAGTTTTCAAAGTTTTATTTATTTCAAATTTAATTTCACATATGGACATTGATTGATACATGTTAATTACATATTTTCAAGGATAAATTTGTGCACATATATCCTTATCCCAAATATAAAGTGTATTTATACACTAAGATACATATCTTTATCCTTATACTTGCATTTTTTTAAATTTCAATACTAGAAAGTAGTGGGGCATTTTTAGACACTGTAATCTAGTATTAAACAATTGTAAATGTTAATCTTATTTTACCTCTATCTCACATGAATTATGGATAGCTACTCATATTTCATTCCCTTCTCTTATATCCACATTATTTATTTGGGTTTAAAATTCCTAATTTACTATCAAGAAAATATAGAAATTCTCTAGTTTGTATCAAACCTACTTATTGACATACTCAAACCATTTTAAGATATCAATATCTACATTCATAACTATAATATGATTCCATCATACTCATAATATTCTGGACGTATATAGGCATACAATCCTAATGGACTTGTCTTGTTGACAAACAATGACCATTATTTAATTTCAATTTATATTAATGGGTTGGCCCATACATTTCCCATTATAGTGGCATGTTAAATTCATCAATGAATCCCATATAAATATGAAATATGTATAAGCCTATTTACATATCTATCATCATATAACATTAATAAAATAAATAAATATTATTATAACACTTTCACATTAAAAAGGACTATTCTAAACTTCCTAATTAAAAAATAAGTCATAAGGAGTAGGCCCTAGCCATGTATAAAGAACCTAAGCCAATAATTTTTTTCCAATGTAAAGTGTCAAAATATATTATAGGTTTTATTAATAAAAAGATCACAATTTCACATATAAACCCAATGGAAAGAACTAAATTTTTTTTGACTTCCATCCTCAAAGTATTGGATATGTAGACAATCCTCAACCATTCATTGGTGAGAGGTGGAGGTCAGGTCAACCCACATTTTCCCCCCTTTTATAGGCCTAAACATAGTGTTTAAAGAGTATCTATGGTTTAAAATTGGAGGAGATTTTTTTTTTGGATTTTCATACACATTAATCACCTAATATTTCACAAGAAGGCATTTTATAAGTAGACATAGTGACCTATGCTAAAATAATGAGGCATAATTCATTGGGGTGAATCTATAAAAAATAGATGTGTATGTATTGATTCAATTGTTTATATCCTAATAGAGTCATCCATATTGATTGATATGATAGTATTCCTAATTTAATTGACTTGTATTCTATTTTCTAGTATTTTTAGCTACCTACACACAATCTCAGTCCTACACATAATAGTACCAAACTAACTATCTAAATACTTTTATTACTTTTCAAATTATATTAAGTGAATTATTTGATAATATTTTACTTTAGCATTCAAATCAGTGCCTTATTATGATACATTAAAAAATATTAATAGTCCAAAAGTTATATCTATTTAGAATATACTAATCCAAAATAAGGTAAAATACTAACCATTTGGCCTTTATGTCTAACTTTTAATAATTGATGTTTAGTAGAAGGTCTTTTTTTCATTTCATTATCCAATGTCAACCTAAATAATTATTATATGATAAAATAGTTTTCACCATATGAAATAGAGTTTAAATTTTATTTGGTCCCACTCTAATAGGTGAAATAACATAACATATGGGTTTTCTTCCCATACATTGTATCTTATGATAAATATATAAGTATAGGCCAAGTCATCCAAATGTAATTGAAGGATTAAATAAACTAGTCAGTGAATATATTCAAATATGAATTATTATCAACCATTATTCCATCTCTCTCGTTTTGAACTTTAAATGTTCTTATAAATACTGATTTATTGTATAAAATATCATGTGGCATATCATTTTCACTATAATTTTTTTAATAACTTTTAATTTCTCCTCGATTAAATCGATTTCTCTAATAAAACTATCAAGTGAATATTGTTTTCACTTTATAGGCATATTAATTTCATTAATTTGTGTAAAATATCATCCTTAATATTATAAATATAATTATCCTCATGAGTATATGTTGGGGTTATCCTATCTAAATTTAAATATGTATCATTCACTTTTAGTTTACCACTATAAATTAAATATTGAATCTTATTTTTAAAATTGATACATTAATTTGTATTGTGACCTTGATGTATATTAAAATCATAAAATTCATTGGCATCAACATATTATGGAAATGGTATTCAGGTATAAAATTACCATGTTTATGTTAGAGTAATCACATTGCATTCAAGCAACTTATTCAATAAATTTTATGGACTTTAACTGAATCTTATAAATTACCTATGCTCCTTTTTAGCCTATAAAAGATTAATATATAGTTGTGTTATAGAATTGAGCATCCTTATTTATAATTAAAACTTCATTTTTTTTGAAAAAAGCAGTCAGTTAAATAATTGACCTCATATTTAAGCATATTGACCTTTAAAATTTTAATCTCAAAGTTTATAGACAAATGACAAAGTTTATTAAAATTTTGATAAATGTTGAAAGATAATTCTCCTTTTATAATTAATAGTACATTTTTGATAAAAATTATTCTCAAATCAATATTTAGTGATTGATAAATTATAATAGTTTCTATGGTTCTATACCAAAATACATAATCTTTAATGTATTCATTGGATGTTTGTTTAAGGTCCAAAATTATATAAATGTGACTTTCTTATAAATATCAATTTGAAAATTAGCCAAAACACATAGTAATTATAAGAACAAAGTGTATATTCCATTAATATTTTGATAAATACCTTAGTTAACAATTTATCATCATGAGAAATTTCTAATTAATAATAACTAGATGATTGAATATGACGAGAATTTTGTCCTTTTACATTATAAAATGTAAATTTTTAAGTAATAAAACCAATAGGAGAAGGATGAATAATTAAATCATGATATAAAGGGTAAAAAAATATTATATGAAGATACTCTATTACTTTTCTTATGATATCATTGAGAAATTAGTTTATCTTATTTTTTGTACATCACATAAGACTTGCATCATAGTGAATATTTTTGAAGTTTGTGATTGAATAAAATTAGTAGAATACATTGGAATAGAAAAATAACATAATGATTAAAACATCAAAATAAATTTAAAAGGCCATAAATTGGTGGTTTAGAGGAATATTAGAGATAATTTGAGATGTTTAAGAATCTTGAGAAGGAAAAATAACATTTTTCACACTTGAAGGATTTAAGATTTGAGGAAAGGGCATGCACTAGAGAAAAATTTAAAATTAGACAACATAGATTTATATAATAAGGGATGGTACAAGAAATAATAACATAAATATGGTTTGAAATAAATTTTTAAACATCATGCAAAGGAATAATTTTGAAACAAAATTATTTAAACATATTCATAATTATAAAGATATAAAAATTATTGGTCACAAGTTATTATTTAGTATAATAAATGTGTTCGTCTCTATTTGTGTCTTCTAACTAAGCCTGATGGTGTTTTTTAAAATTATAATAATCATCTAGAGTGGATCCAAAATTCATATTATTCTTTTTTATAGATAATCTAGGGTTTAAGGGGGCCCCACCCATAATATAAAACAAACCAAAAATTATGTAATCCTTACATAAAATCCATGAAGGAATTAAAGGAAACCAAAAACACACTTGAATATATCCAAAAGGAAACACAAATTTACATTGAGGAAATACAATCCTAACAATACCAAATAAAAACTAACTCCACCTAGTCCAATAGGACCACCAAGCACAATAGCCAAAAAACTAGCAATTAACCAATCAAACACTAACATCGAATAGAGGAAGAGGAAAAAACACTAGAAAAATCTAGAATATGTATCCCATTTCATAAACTCTAGTAACGGATTTGTCTAGAACCCTCTTTTTATAGTCACAACCACCTCCTTCTAAGTGACTAAACTCCTCACATGTAGTACCATATCTAAACCTGACCTAGTTCTTTCATTTGAATTCAAGCATGTTACAACCCATAATACCTATAACTAACTATAAATATAAGGAGATCTACTTAAAAATGGGTGAGATTTACTTACCACCCCTAAATATCCTGACCAATAATTGATCCACATCCTACACCCTAGAATAAGAGAAAAGTGACAACACAAACCCCAAGTAAAGGAAGGAGATCCCACATATTTAATATATACCATTTGAATTATCATCCAAAAGTGATCTAGGGACATAATTACCTCCTAAACCTACTCAATGAATGTCAAATCCTTCACCAGTTGAGCCTCTAATTCCTAAAAATCTAATAAGGAAATAAGTGCAGCTATTTACCTACATGAGAGAGGTAGAGTAATTTGGATTTTTTTATGTGAAACTATAAATGGATTCTACCATACCCAATTGGTAATGAGGCCTTATCACCCAATCAAACACATCCTTCATAACACCTTTATCCTCTACAATCAAAAGTAAATTTACAAGAACTAGTGATACCAAGTCTAAATTTACCTTAACTTTGTGAGGATTTCCTAAAAAATAAACCCCACCAATGCTTTTATCACTTCCATAATATATCCTTACTATACCATGAACATGTGTTTGAACCTGAGTTCACTAACTACTCCCTTAATATACATATCCCTAATCTCATCCTCCACTCTTAGCAAAGGCTCACTAAGGGAAATTTACATCAAACACTCTAGTCTTTGTTGTGCTTAAAACCTAAATCCAAATGATCCACTTTATATGTAGAAACATCTAGACAACTTATAACATGGATAGGGCAATGAGATAAATACATGGAAACATTATTACCCACTGGACATGATCTAAAAATAGGTAAATAATAAAGATATGACATAAAAATGAATTATTATAACCTCCAATTATGAAATCCTCCCAAAACATCCACTTGACACCGTCACAAGGAAAATAATCCTTAGTATTTGTTAACACAAGGAGTAACCATAATCTAGAACCCCATGAATGATCACTAATGAAATATTCATGTTAATCAGTACCTTGATGGGCCAATAAATCCATCGATGAGTTAGTTTCTTAGAAATAATGAGTAACTTCCCAAGAGGAAACATAACTCAAAAAGTCCAAGCCTATCCTAGGATATTTTGAATATTCCATGCACATGCATGCCTATATGTAAAGCCCAGATTATGATCATTTAATCTCTTTTGATTATCACATTATAAATTCCACACTGCACCACCAGATTAATCCCTAAGGACAACACTTGAACCTTGACTTCATTTTTGATCTGATTGATCAATTTAAATGAAACTATTAAAGTAGTTTTTATGCACACCATAGTTATAATGAGGTATCCTCTAAAGTTTTAGGGTCTTAATGGAGGTAGAATCCACTCTAAGAAATGAGTTTTAGGTATTAAATCTTTGATAACTTATTGGTAGAATAGATGATAAAGTATATAGGTTGTTAACAAGGTTTTTAGATCGAGGTGTGGTTTCCTAATAGAGTGGATTCCTACGTGAGTTAGATTAGTGGCTAGGATTTATTATAGAGTGGATAGATCTAAATAACAAACCAAAAAAAATAGGGTAAGGTAGGATAGAAAAAAAATCCTTGTAAGTCATATGATTCACTTCCCTAGTTGGTTTATTGATACACCTATGTTTTTTTTTAAATTGTTGCCTATTACTAGTAGCAAAAGCTCACAAGAATCTAGAAATGGTTAAATAGTCTAAGGGAATGAAGGTATAATAAGTCCAATGGTCTCAAATAAAGGTTGATTCTATCAAGGTAGATATTACACACCCTTCAATTAGGAAATTATGGATCAGGCTAATGGATTGTCTAAGGTAGAAATAGCACACACTTAGAAGATTACACAAAGAAAACACCAATACACATCTAGAAAGTATGTTTCAAATAAACTTAATTATTTTAACTAATAATCTACCAATATTTAATAGATATTGTGCATCTAATATTAGCACATTAATAAAAATAGTCAATAATCTACTCATAACATCATCACACTAAATATTTATTGAAACAAACAACCACAAAAATAATAGATAATAACACAATAATGGAAAGAAAGTATGCAAACAAGTCACTTGATGACCAAAATTGTTTCTTCCTTTGTATTCCAAAATTATTTAAAAAAATAAAGTGGATAAAAAAAATATGTTTATATATATTGGGGAGGGCTCACCTCATCCTCCAAGTCTATGCATGTTTGTTAAATGTTTTAGTTTGGACATGGACTTCTAACTGTGGTCAAAATTGTTTAAGCTCAAAATCTATAAATAGACCAATTGAATTTAAAAAAGAATGCAATGTGTGCATGTACAAAATACAAAGTTAATATGTTACAAATATTTCTCTAATTTACAACGAATATATATATATATATATATATATATATATATATATACAGACATGCTACCAAGAATAACACATGTAAAAATCTAGGGCTATGTGGTTCAAAATGTTCCTTGGGCTTTTGTCAAATTTGAATTCATAGTAGAAACTGATGGTGTAACTCCATTGCCAAAATATTGTTTATTCCTCTCTTCATTTTCCTTTTAAACTTTATGTGCCACCTTATGATACTGATGAATGATGTCTGAATTAAGTAGTGAAGGTTGGTGGAGTCTTTTAGTTAGCCCAAGGAGTCTTGCATGCTCATCCTTAGTTGCATGGAACTTACCTTTAAAAATATCCACCTCAGTCACCTTCTTCAAAACCCTACTTAACTATGATTCAATACACTCCACTTTAAAGCCTTGTATGCCTTGTTTTAAATCATTTGTGTCATCCTAGACAATTTTTTTCTAAATTGATTCTACTATGTATAGAATCCCTTGCTTTATATAGTTTTAAATCATTCAAAATTTGGAGGATTTGGGTTTCATGTGCTTGGTATTTTGGCATTAAGGCTAAAACTTCATTTAACCACTCCTTGAACTCCTCATGTCTAATGACCACAAAGTTCAGGGCATTAGATGCCTTGAATGTGGTCATAAGATCCAAATGATTGTACAATGAGTTACTTGAGTAGGCGAATAACATCCTAAGCCTAGTACTATCCTAAGCTAAAGAGTTTTAAAGCTTATTTGCCTATCCCATGTGAGGTGCCATCTTTGCCTTCATGAATTCCATGGATTCAATAGAATTATAATATTTATAAGAAACCTCGCTTACCTCAACTTCAATGCTTGTAGGAATGTGTAGTGTACTAGATTTATCCCTCAACTACTCAATTTATGCCTATAGTTATTAAACTTTTTACTCAATCTCCTGGCATGTTATCTCTATGCCTTCATGGATGACAACTATTGTATCCTTATAATCTTGGGGTAGGTCTAAAATATTTTATTGATATATATCTCACCTGGTTGTCAATTTTGTCTCCTAGTGAGGGAGAACACTGGTTGTCACTCTTCAATAATGATGTTGGCACCTTGGTCATCCTCTAATATTCTTTTCTCAACTCTCTATATGGAATTGATTGGGGGGTCAAATAATGTAGATACATAGGGGATCTCTATACCCTTATAAGTAGGCATTTGGCCCCTCAATTCCATAGACTAAGGTGGAATATTAGGAGGTGCTTCAATAATAGTGACAACAATTTCATGTTTATCTTCCTCTTCCTCCTTCTACCTCTTATTAGGCCTGGTCAAGACATAAGGCAAGGAAGGCCATATGATTTTAGACTAGTCCACCCATATAAATTATGGAAGTGGATGGACTAAACCTACATGGGGTTTTACCTTCCTTCCCATGCTTGTGCTTACCATAGTTTCCTTTGTAGAAGTGGAAGGGAGAGTTGTGTTGATTGGACATGGAGTTTATGGGTAGATAGGCTACTATGCACCTTTTTGGATACCTTATTCTTCTTGTGAAGTATCACAATAGAAGTACCAACAAGCACAAAGGGAATGCCTATGGAAAAAGGTGTAGTGGAAATAGCAGAGGGACCAATGGTGGTTGTGTAAATGGAAGGGATGGAGGTAGAAGTGGAAGGAAACAATGGAGTGGATATAGAAAAAAGTGTAGGGTCTTCTATAGAACAAACCAAGTATATAATCAATAATGGAAATTAAAGCCAAAAGAGAGGTAGTAAAGGCCTGAGTACCTTCAAGCTAAAGTTTGATGGAGTCTCTTTGAAGGCTAAGATCCTTTGCTTCCTCTAATTTAGCCTCCTCATTTGAATCATCCACTAAGTCCATGATGATTACTTCATCCCTTTATGATTGTTTCAAGCTTAGAGGTGGAATAGGCAAGCCTTGAGATATCTATTTTGTGGGGTTGCCTATAGGAGTCCTTGGTTTCTTAGTGTAAACAAAGGGGGTCCTTGCCTAAATGGGAGAGTTGTGAGAGGAAGATGATACTGCTTGTGTGATAATTATTATAATATATGAACCATTAGAAACACTAGGGGTAGTCATAAGGGCCTAGCTAATACTATCAGTGTGTCTATCCTCTTTATTAGAGTCTAGACTAATAAGATATCCTCTAGATCCTCTTCTTTGTGTATTATATTTTAGGATCGTGGTCTCGTTCTTGACTATCTTTAGCTTTAACTTCAAGGGAAGTCCTTGACATGAGGAAGCTTCTTACCTTCTAGATTACCCATTCAAGAAGTCTAAATGATTCCACCTTTTAAAAAGGGCTCTTTAAGTATACATTTCTCTAGTAGAGATGTTAGGCTCTACTTGGATCATACTTAAATGATCTTACTATAAACCACCAATATTTGCTCACTCCAACACTTCTTCATCTGATGAAACATTCAAGAAGAGGAAGTCATATCAATATGGATGCTGGTAGTAGGGGATGTTGAATCCATGAATGTGCTCTTGGATATACCCATGGGGGTCCCAATCTCTTTATATAATTTTAAGTAAACCATATTAATTTTTCTTTGTTGTAACATCACTGAGATGTTTCCTCATGGTGTATGTCAACCTGCTAATGTTAATTAGGATCCTAAAAAATAATGCTTTCTTATGTCTAGCTAAGTCATCTTTAGTGATATTCTATAATTGGAAATCAATGTCCTACTATACCAATTTATTAAGCACATATTTGGGGAGACATAGTGTTTTCACCTTATTCCCCTAGATCATATGACTGTAAAATGTGGAAATAAAAAGTACTCACCCTTCCTTGTCAAATTATTGAAGATATTATTGCTAATAAAAGTCATGGGGGAGCTATATATGGCTTACTACACCTATGGATACACATCCTCATAAATTCTAACCATGCATTTCTAATAAACATATATGTGCATGAATTGATAATGGTCTCATATTCTATTTTTTATATAATCTATGGTCAGAGCCCATAGATTACCTAGGAATTTTTAACATGTCCTCATTAGTACATCAACTAGATACAAATTCATACATAAGTCCCTTATGTGGGTGGGACATTTGTCTTTGTGTAGAATATATTTTCTCAACCTAAGGCTAACACCTCTTCTAA
Organism: Torreya grandis; assembly: GCA_037957365.1. Lineage (NCBI taxonomy): Eukaryota > Viridiplantae > Streptophyta > Pinopsida > Cupressales > Taxaceae > Torreya > Torreya grandis. The sequence goes on along the minus strand of JARHVA010004766.1, from coordinate 1,247,426 downwards.
GGAGTAAGCTGCGTGATGTGATAACATCATGTATAATAGAGGCACCCAATCCATATTCAAGAAATGGATGCTATGCATACCATAAAATTGAATGGAAAAAACCATACCTATTCACACTCCCATTATAAATTTATCTATTTAGATGGCTACCTTTGGCTTCATTCTTTGTTAGGGGATCATTTGAACTAGGAACAACCTTGAAGAGAACACCTTTGTAATCGAGGTTTCCTCTTTGAACTAAACCCAAGTATGCTTGTCAGAGTATACATCTTAGATGCTAAGAGATATATATCTTTGAAATTCACTCCCAAAAATTCAAGTGACTACTATATCACTATGTAAGTATAACAAGTAGGCATCTTATGATATCTTATAAGAAAAGAATAAATCCTTGAGAAATTCAATGCATGTAATGACTTATAGTTTTTATAAAAAAAAGTGTAACTTATGGTGCTTGTACACTAATAATTCTTGAAAAAAAACAACCTCTCTAATAACACTATCTCATCATCCAATGAAAACATATCAACAAAATCAATTACATCCCAAAGCTATGAATAGTTTTGATACTTATCTTTAAATGCTCATGTGTCAAAGATAGTATCTTTAAATTCTATGGATTCTTTGATCAAGAATGAAAAAGGGGAATTAATTCCTTGGGATGACCTTGATGAGGAAGCCATGTTTGTGTGATCCTTTTTGTATCTTTTTCAAAATGTTATGTGTCATGTATACCTATATACCAATGTCATCCACTCAGCCCTAGCTTGATTGTTGTTCATTATAAGCTCTTCAAAGTAGAAACTGGGGATCTTGATCACTATTGGGAGATGAGGATACTTCAATTATAGGTTAACTTTAAAGCAAATTATTACTCTAATGGATATGTATCATCTATATAATATCTTGCATTGAATACTAGTTCATGAGATATTAAATATGCAATGTTCACTTTTCAAATTCATTAGTCTTGGGTTGGCAGGGATCATTAGTATTTATCAAATAGGAAATATTACATATTTTACTGAGTATAACATTAATATAAATATAATCCTTTGTAATAAATCAATTTATTAATTTCCTTAATATTTTTTGTAACAAAGAAATTTAAAGGTATAATATCTAGAGGGAATTTTTAGATCAATGTTAGCAGATAATTTGTTTAGGGAGGAATTATTTCAAAAAAAAATTGTGACTATTTATATGAAATAAATTAAGAAAAAGTCTTCAAGAAATTTATTTTAAAGGGATATTACATTTCTAAAGAGGTACTTCCAAACTTTTTGAAGGGTATTTTTGGTTCTAAGGGTCCATTTCATATGGCATTCTATCTATGAAAAAGCCCCAAAGGGTCTACTTGACGAATGCTAAATGGCACTTCTAAAATTCCTAAAGGATAGTTTGGAAGGCCAAATGGCATGTTTTATCTTTGAAGGGCACTTTTGTACCACTAGGGGTGACTTTAAAAGTCCCTAAGGGTATGTTCGATGAAGCTTGAAGGGTATGTGCCTTTAAATCAAAGGGTAGGTTCAAATTTTTTGAAGTGTAGGTTAAAAAGGGCATTTTACTATTTATAAAGGATAAAATGTCATTTTCAAAATATCTCAAAGGTATGTGGACACTTGGAAAAGGTAACATATCTTAGTAAAAAAGTCTGATGGGGCAGGTGCCCATCGGGTGAGCTATTTTGAAGACTTTGTGTTAGAATAAAAGGTTCAAAATAATAAGTCTAAAGGGATGGATTTGGTCATAGGGTCCTTTTAAAAAGGTCCCAAAAGGTTTAATTAGGAGTATTTACTTTGGAAAAAATGCGTGAGGGAATTTGAAAAGGTATGGAACAAAATTTTTGGAAGGAAATAGTGAAGGGAAAAAAGGCTAGAAAAATTCTGAAGGGCATATTCCCTAAAGAAATGGTCAAGGGTTAAATGCTTAATTCAGAAAAGGCTAAAGGTCTAGTTGGAAGGGTCCTTATGGGTAGATATAAGAGATCCAATGGGTCTACGTTGAGACTAAATTTTCCTAAAGGGTCTACTTCATGAATATTGAAGGATAGGTGGGTAACGTGGGAAGGGGATTTTGAAAGTTTTGAAGGGCAATTCCAAAAAACATTGAAGGGTATTTTTCAAAATTCTTAAATTGTACATTCATATAACTAAGGGTCACTCTAATAAATTATTAAGGATAAGTTGGAAGGAGTTAAAGGGGCATATCCATCAAGAATTTTTTTTAAAGAAAATTTATACAGTCTAAACTCTCCTAAGTCGAAAGATCCATAGGTTGAATTCTGTTGAGAGAATTTTTTTGGACAAAAAAAAATTGAAACAATTTCTCTAACAAAATGAGGCTTCAAAAAGAATAAGACTAAGGGGGAGTAAGTCCAAAAAATTCCCAAAACATTATATCCAAAAGATAACTTGCACACAATTTAAAAGAATTAGCCTAAAGAATTCATCTACAAATACAAGTTAGTCTCATAATAATCATAATCTTGATATCATCTACTAGAAAAGTGAAAAGCCCCAAATTTAATTTTTTTACATAAAACATATGATATAAAGTCCTCATTGAGATCATATTCCAAAAAGGTGGGTCCCCATCTCCTTTTATGAAATTGGGGGAGGGGGGTGTTGGGTATAACAAAATCTACCCTGATCAAATAACTAACATACTTTCAAATGATAAACCTAACCCTAGAAGCACCAAGGTTTCCCCAGTCCTCCCCATAAAATTTATACTTCAAGACACCTTGAGGGGGAGGTATCTAATGTATAGTATCCATATGACATTGATTATTACTAGTCACCATAAATACATTAATGGGGTAAAATTCATATTATTCTAAACAATGTTGATCAAAGAATAATTATTGTAATCCACATGAAAACATATGTCCACATTATTACTTATAGTTTTATTTTCATGCTCTAAAATGGAATAATTGGTTATTTATTTAATAAATTATTAGTAATTAAAATTTAACCATGATATGAGAGCATAATACATCAAGGGTTTAAGAAACTCTATACAAAAAATACATCAAAACATAATCAAGATATAACCGTAATGGGTATAAGAAAGCATGGATTCACTAAAATGTTTAATAAGACAATGGATTCACATCAAAACTCAATAAATATTCTAATAAATAATTTGAAATAATATGTAGTTAGTTAAATAATATATAATATATCTTGGACCTCATCAACTAATGGAAACCCTCATTTAAATTCCCCTCCTTGGCCTTCCTTTGGTTCCTGACACTCCACCACTTTTTTGGGCTCATCTATTCCAAATGAAACACCTAACTTTTTGTTGTAAATGTTCTAACTTCTCGATTTCCTTTAGTCAAATACTTTATACCATCATGGAAAACTAGAAAAAAGTAGTTCTAAATAACAAATTGGGAACTTTTGAGGCTAAGCATGTCATTGTTGATAAGTGGAACCTCATACCCCCTCCTACCAAGACCTTTCTAGATAATAAGCTCATGAAATGGGATCCCCCAATAAGGGTTGCTAAAGCTAATTTTATATGGAACATCTAAAGGAAATCCTAGTAGGGTGGGGAGAGGTAGAGTCATCAGGTATGAGTTGGGGATGATAATTGTAGCCTCTGTCAGGCCTATGAGATTATAAACCAACCTTGTTATGGAATCCAAGGTTACCTTTTGGAGCATTCAACTTTTAATCTTACTAAAATTACCTAAAATTTTCATTAAAGGTGGCACTCTCAACATCCTTAATGGACAAATGGGAAGGGTCCAACATTCACACATAATCAAATAAATCATAGTTGATGCCAACTACCTCCTTCACTCAACTAATTTTAATATCTCTCACATATTACATAAATGAAACATGGTATAAAACACCATAGAAAACATGGGTGTACTTATCTCATACCTCTCGATGTAGATAGGAGCCCCCAACATCCCCCCATATCGAACCCTTTTTATACAATGATTCAAATCTACAAGTTCCATAGGATTATAGTGGGAATCCACATGAGAACATTAATCATGATTACAAATAATCTTAAAGTCACTTTATGTTATGATAATGACATAAATTTTGAACTCAATGGTATAATATGTCATTTAAAAAAGGCTTATTCCAATAGTTTTAGAATTAAAAAAACATTAAAATTTTGATTTACTACTTGGCCCATGACAACCCTCAGTGTAGTTGTAGCAACAAAAACAACATCATGGGAGGAGATAGGGACCAATGTGAACCAATATCTTGTACTAAAGTCTAGGCTAACCATAAAGTTTAGAGGAAGTTACTGAAGGGCATACTAATGAAGTTCATGCTAAGGATAGAAGGGCACACAAATATTCTATCTAAGGATTTCATAGTAGGGTGGAATAAGTGGAATGTGACCTTTAGGGGTTACTATGGATGTTTTTGAGGAAATCATAGGGGAGGTTGCCATCATGTCATGTAAGGGAACATAGGCCTTCAAAGTTAAATGGCAGAAACATAAGCTGATGTAAACAATCTTATAGACATACACCATCTACCATATAGACAAGAAGGGAATCCCAAGGTTTGACATTTCATAGAGATAACCTAACATCTACCTACAAGAAAAAATCTCACTTTTTATAATCAACAAAGTCTTAATCCTCCTTCTCACCAAATGAGAAACCCTATAATAACTTAGGAAATCCATATGGTAGAAAGTAGGAGAAAAAAAATCTATGACAAGGACATTGATGTAGAGGGAAGAAACGTGAAGCCTCCCCTTCCACCCACTTGGTCCATCCACAAGAGGGAAGGAAGAAGGAAAAATAATCTCATGACCCATATCCCCAATAAAAGATTTTTGGTAAGAAAATCAATACAAGACTTTAGTTTCAATAGGGCATGGTCAACCCCAATTTAAAAATCCATGAGCTAAAGGTGGTTGAGGTCTAGAGGAGGTATGAAGACCTAACCAAGCTTCTAGTGGGCCTTAGGCAGAAGCTGATAGATTTCCATGTAAATTTGTAGAAACTCAGAGGGTTGTTGGTTTCATACATTAAATAATTGAATAATTTTAAATAAGAAATTGATGAGCTAAGGGAAGGGACTAGTAAATAGTAGACAATATAAAGGGGTAAGTTAGAGGGAACCCTAAAAGGCAATGAAATCCTCACCATCACCTTAAGGATTTATAACACAAAGAAAGGTAAATCATTAGTGGATAAGACCAAAGCATCGATAGAGTAGAGTAAAAACATGGTAGAAGGTTAGGCGGACAAAACTAGAAGGATATTGAGTAACAATGCAAATAAACCAATGGGTAATAGTATGAAGGAGAGTTAATTTGAGGAAATTTAATAGGTGGTTATGTCTATGTGGTTTGGTCAAGGTATTTTTTGAAGAGCTTTTATAATTTTTTTCCTTTGTTAGGCCAAGTTGGCCTTATTTCATGTTGTATTTTTTGTACTTTTCATGCTAAAAAATGGTTTTTAGGTCCTTGTAAAACTTTACTTTAATTGATCAAATAAAAAAATATAGTTATATTTACCTTAACAAAAAAAATCTATAATAATTAAAATGTGCAAAGATAATGTTATTAGAATAATACTAAATTTTAACAAATATACAATTGAAAGAGTAAAAAAGTGTGAAACAAGTCTAGATATAAATTTAGACAATAACTCTAAAAATCAAAGTGAAAAATAAAATTTCAATTAAAAAATATCTATGTATACCACTCCAATCCTAAAATTACAAAAAATTACTGATGTGTTGTTCTTCAAAATCATAATAGTTTTCAAAAACATTGATGACCTTGTTCCTCTAATCTTGGGTTAAAAAATCTTGCTTAATTGTATGGAATTAAATACAAATATATGGGAAACTAATATCTTTCCTTAACACTTTCAAAATTTTATTTTAAATTTAGATGAATTTAGTGGAACGTGATGTTGAAATGCAAGCCATTTAGTTAAGGACTTTTAATATCATCTACGTGAGATTAGTGGGAGTATTTTGAGTTTTTTATACGATTGGGTGACATTGAGATCTTTATTAGTGTTTTTCTATGGGTACTAAAGGTATTAATAAATATTATTATAGTTATGTTTATATTAATAGATGTTAAAGGCCATGTATTCACATACCCTAAATCATGGTGCAAGACTGAATTTGGGAGGAGTCTCGAATTTTTTTGAATACTTGAATACATGAATTTATTCTATGGATTTTCCTACGTTTTTGGGATCATTAATTAATAAATTTTGAATCTCATGAGTAAGCTTATCATAATATTCCTACTCACCCTTACAATAATTTTTTTTATAAGGTAATAACCATTTTTTTTTTTTTTTTTTTGTTTATTACTTAGATACATTGTGGTTTCCATGAAATCAATAGAAATATATTATTATTTCTTAGTATAGGTAATGGTTACCATATAATATTTGTTGAGATTAAACCTTTAAAAGGAAGATAAACCATGGTTAGTTTCATCTTGACTATGATTGATATACTCCATTATGGGAACATGAATATAAATGTTAAGGTTGATTAAGTAAAGAAATTAAAATAAATTTAGAAAAAATTTTATATTTGAAAAAATGATTTAATGATAAGAATCTAAAGGAAAAATGTGAAAATTGCCTAGAAAAATAATTGGGTAAGATTCACATCAAGTTTCCAAGAATTTATGTAGGCTAAAAATGGTCAACAATATGAGGATCCTCTAATGTATGAAAAGGATGAAGACCATCCTCGATCCAACACATATATAATACATATGTATATAAATTATCTTGGGGATATGAACAAGGGTTGTGATGAAATAAGGTAGTAATGGTAAACCTAATGATAACCAATATGTCATTAGATAATAACAAGAGATGTACAAAAAGGTAATCAAAATAAGTACAAAACCACTAGACATTGACCATGCGGTATCTAAACTAAGGGTTATAAGAGTGTCATTAGAAAATCACCATGAGGTGGAAATAAGGAGATAAAACATTCAAAGGTAACAATATATAAGAAATAATATGTTAGTCTAATAAAAAAATAAATAAGCATGCCAATATAGTGTAACCACAAAAGAAATAAAATAAAGAATACGTGGTTAGGATACTTACCTTAGGTTTAATTATTGATGCATTAATCTCCCCCTTGGATTACTTAATACTTTTTGAGACATGGTTGTAGGTGAAGTCAATATGGAAATAATATAACCTAATTGGGTCATACTTTTGGACTCTAAAGAGTAGGTATACCTTGATAGTTCATATTTTCTTCTTGATATCTTGTAGTCCTTATGTAAATTAGTCTTCCTTAATCATTAGATTCTTAGACTTAATATTCATAATTCTTAGTAATTTTATTTTTGTGCCTAAGAATACTATATTGGATGTATTTATTTTGAGAAATTAAAAATAATAATAAAATTTGTATGTTTAAAACACATAAATGTCACAACTAAAACTTGGTTAATGTCTCATCAAATTAACCAATGATGTGAGGTAAGGAGAGGGCACTTAAAAACATCATCAAATAAGATAATGACATTAATATTAGTCTTAAAAACAATAATAAGATGATTTTATAGGGGAACATTAAACATTAGAGGAAAACCAAGTTCTTGACATAGTATGAATGAAGGAGGTAGTAAGAATGGATGATCTTGATGTGTAAACTCTAAAAATACACCATAAACAAACACAAATTGACTTAATGTGCTCTATATTATATAAAATTAGGGAGATCAATGTGTTAATGATCCCTTCAATATAATATATATTATTAATTAAAAGATAAGGTGTCTACATATGCCCTAGCTAAAGTTCATCATGTGTCATAATAATTTAGCATAAGATGGTACTATTGGTGTTCTAGATTGCACCCTAGCTGAATAAGGAGATTGTTCAGGTATTATTACTCCAATCTAATCCAACATGGGATTATTCCTAGATTTTGGGTATCCTAATAATTGATCAGACATTTAAAGAAGGCTATCTTGCTTTGGATCTATCACCTATACTAAATCTAAACTAGCACTTCTTTGGAAAAGGGAGAGAGATTTTAACAATAACTTATGAAAGCATGTAAACTTGGGGTGATGCACCAATGATTATAAAACTATTAATTTATATAATACACACTATGAGACATATTCAAGAGTAAATAATATCATTCCCACATAATTATTTCACAATAAGGCATTGACTAGCTATCAAACTAGCATGAGAGGGCAGATGACCACTTTCAATCTAAACAAAATATTGAAAATTACACTTATAATGACCTATGAGAGCTACCAAGAACCTTATGAAGGTGAAAAAACTCAAATATAGACAAGGATCATACATTCACTCAACCATAGTACATGAATTCATGGAACACACTTCAATCTAGCTTGTAAAATGATAGAATTCAATCTTTATTGCATCAAAAGGTGTTGTAGTGCATAAATTGGCATATCCTAACCAAGCCAAAGCATACGAGTCTATTTACATAAATTTTTTATGGATTTATTTATGAAAATTTCATAGATTATACAAGAGTGAAAAAATGTGGTAGAATATGGAATATATATAGAAAAAGGGAGAGAGAGTGATCTCTGATGTACTAGCACAAGTTTAAGGATGCCAACTCATGATCTTATCAATAAGGAACTAATTTTGTGAAATAATTAAATTTTCATTTCCCTTACCCATTCACTCAATGTCCTTATTGGAACTCCATGTCATTATCTATTTGATCTTTTGATTAGGATCATGTCTTGGAGTTGATAGAATTGTGCTACATCTAATTTGGGTGGCCATCAATACCTATTCATTGCAAATGTGACCTTGATGACAAGAGAGACACCTCACCATGGTCACATTTATATATGTACCTGATCCAATATCAAACATAGGTCCATTATATGTGAAAACTAATCTAATTATTGGTTTTCATAGAGTCACGATATCCATCAAAACTTGTAAACTAATTGACCTTACTTCAAAAATGTTAGTCCATCTTCAACCTCTATGTGAGGCTTAAAAATACATATTTTAACTGTATGGTTATCTATTGGTAATGTTTGGTCTTACTAGTTCAAACTATATCATTTTCATGCTCTGGTCCTTTTGTTTTTACCTTACATTTATTTAAATAAAGCCCTATTGACATTCATCAAAAATGTATTGGATTTACCATTTGTTTATTGTTTATCAATATCTAACTCAGACCTATTGAGATTTTAACCCATCTTACTTCATTATATCTACTAGGTATGAATGTACATAAACCTTTGATCTTATACCAACCTAATGCACTTATGTCATTTGTCATTCACACATTTTCCTTTCAGATTTATTGAACCCTTTGACCTCTGCTCACCATTTATTTTGATCAGTATGATTAAATAAAGTCTATCAATTTTCTATCAGCTTGAACACAATGTTGACACTTGTCTATTAGGTATTAATCTCAAGATCTTGATATTAGTCTATCTAGTTTATGTGCTTATGCCACATCATGTCCCCATAAGCTCCTTGACCATTTAATTCATCTTTCACTATTATATCTATTCAGTATGAATGTACACAAATCGTAGATCTTTTGAGACCCACTATTTGAAATCAAATGACTACTTCATGAGCTCAAATTTAATGTCTATGTGACCATTTTCCATTTTTTGATCAACTTTGAAAGATCACATCTAAAATTGAAAAGTTCATGGAGGTACCTAAATTATAAGAGATATTCTTGATACTAAAAGGATTGTCCCCTTTTGATCTACTGGTTCTAGGAGATTTCTAAGTGAAGATAAAATATATTCAAACAAGTTGGTCTATGTGTTTTTACATGACATCTACATGATCATCATTTATCATTTGAATCTCAATATCTATTCACTAAGGATTGAGTTTGAAACTTTCTCAACCGTCTTTCTTTACATGACCAAATTTATAACTCTATAACTTAAGCTAGGAAACTTGCACGAATTTGAAACTTCCAGGATATGTTTTTGGTAGATGGGAATTTATGGCACTGTAATCCTATTTCTCATAAGGCCTTCTAAGGGAAGGTATAAAATGTTTAAATAAGTTATCCAGTGTGTTTACATGTGATGTGTAGGGTTTCCTAGCTACTTAGACTCAAAAAGATAAACTTTGAAGGCTCATAACTTGAGATAGAAGACTCACACGAACATGAAACTTATAGGGAGTTATTTTATCATGAATATATTTGATTGCATGTGATCTGCTAGTCATTTGAGGATTTCTTCTCTCATTTGTAAAATGTGTAAGTAAATTGGTTTATTTGTTTCCTACCTAATGTCTTAGTGATTGTTTATTTCCTAAAATTTGCACAGTCCATCTTTTGGTCAATATTTTGAGGCTCTCATGATCTTTTAAATCTTGTGAAAACTAGTACATGTTACAAGACACCATGAAACATGCTTGGAGTCTTCACATGTAGCTATAGACATATCCCTTAAACATAAATCATATCATACTTTAATCTTACTTAACGTGTTTTAAAATATTTACAAAATCTATATGATCTCCACTTGAGGTTTATCTACTTTTCATGACATTTAGTCACTCTTCAATCAAGATTTTTCTCAGCTTCTAGAGTCTTAGACTAGGCACATTATGATATGTATACCAAATTTGGTCAACATATTTGCTGACTTGGGTGGGAAACATGCCTATTATTCTTGAGAATTCAAACCATTTATATGACTGTAAGATATCTTCTTGACTTCAAAAGACAAAGAATTACAATAAATAGGGAAAGAAACAAACTTGAAATGGAAACTAACATAATAAATAAAATATAACTAACCTATTAAACAAATATTCAAACATTATTTGGGACAAAATAAGCTAATGTGTTAGAACAACACTTAGATAAAAACAAGAACAACTAACTATACAAAGGGAACTTATTTTTTTCAAAACTAGTGTTTCAAATGTATCTTTTTGACTGGGATAAGATGTTCTTCAACATCCATCTTTGAAATATGGAAGGCTATATGAGATCTATAGCTAGAGATTATATACAAACCACTATAGAGAGAATCAAATTTTGTGTGACTTCCTGGCTTAGCTCTTTCTTCATCCTACTTGATGACCAAATCTCCATCTTGAAAATTTATTGAAGAAGCTCCTTTGTCAAAATATCTATTTACCATTAATTTATGGTCCTCCATAGCCTAGATGGACTAATTCCTAGTGTTTCTTCTATATCCATTATCTTAACATATTTGATTTCCATTATCTCATTCTCCAAAATCTCAAGTTGGTGCATTATTTCTAAATTTGGGAATTCAAGAGAAATATGTTTTCTTGCTTCCTTACCATATACTAGCTTATATGGAGAACTGGCTATTGACCTTTTATAGGTGATCAAGTCACACCATAAATATAACTTCAATTTGAGATGCCATGACCTTTGATTTTATTTAATAGTCCTCTTAATGATTTTTAATAAATCCTTGTTAGTGGACTTAGAAATGCCATTGCCTTGTGGGTAATTGCTTTATGAGGTACTAAGAAAAATACTATGTTGAATTACCCACTGGCTGATATTAGACCCCAAAAATCCCATAGCATTGTCAAAAATAATGGTTGAAGGGACTCTAAATCTGGTAATCAAACCTTCATATAAGTTTAGAACATTGGTTTTATTAACTTCTTTTAATGCCACTGCTTCTATCCATCTAGTAAAATAATCTATGGAAGTTAGGATCCATTTATGTCCTAAGCTTGAAGGAGGGTTAATGAGACCAATAAATTTTAATACCCATTGGACAAAGGGTTGATTCACTAAAATTGGTTGGAGAGGTAAGCATGCAAGCTTGACCCTTCCAACAAACATAACATATGGTCTACATTTCCTAACCCATGCATGACAATCACCAAATATTCTTGGCTAGTAATACCAACCTATAATTATCTTATGGGATATGATATTTGAAAATAATGCCCTCTACCATGTACATTATGGAATTTTTGAAGTAGTCTTTATGTTTGACTTGGATCTATGCACCTTAGCAACATGCCATTGATATCCTTTTTAAACAACACATTATCAACAAGGAGAAAAGGAATTGACTTCAATCTAAAATATTTTCTCTTTAAAGGGATTATATGAGAAGGATAAACACCATATTATAAGTATATTACCATATTTTGGAACCAACTAGAAGGTGAGGTGTGATCATTTTCAACTTATTCATCATTTGACACCATAGCTAGTTCATTGGCCTCTTACAATTCTTGGGATAGATGTTCACAAATTCCTTTGCCTCTAACTAGATTTATGACCTTTATATCAGCATCATATTTAATGACCTTGGTTATCCAACTATATCTCTTACCATTTATATCCTAGTTCAAGAGAAAATCCTTAAAACTTGGATGTGTAACCATCTAATGTAACTTATTAGTCGATAGCAAGTACCTAAACTTTTTAAGAGACCTTATGACTAAAAGTATAGGTTTATCAATCAAAGAGTACTTTATTTCATATTCTTATAAAAATTGATGAAATAAGGGCATTGGTTTGTATAAATTCTATTGATTCTATTTCATGAGAATACCTAAAATTGTGTCAATATTAGCATAGGTGTACATGTAGAAATCTTTTGTGAAGTCAGGGTTCAAGAGTGTAGGAGAACTTGTTATAGCTTTCTTAATCTCTTCAAATCTTCTGACTCCTTATTTGGACTAGATGAAACTTTGACCCTTCTTTAGGATGGCTATGGGTGACCTAGCTAAAGTAGCAAACTCTGAAATGTATCTTTTTATGAAATTAATATTACCTGAAAAGATTTGTAAGGATTTATCATGTTTAGGGAAGGAAAATGGATGAATTGAAATTATCCTATCAAGATCTATGCTTTTACCTTATTTATAAATCACATGTCCAAGAAGCCTACCTTCATGAATGGAGAAAACACACTTTTTGGGATTCAAAGACACCCTAAATTATATGCACCTTTCAAACACTTGTCTAAGGTGAATCATATGCTCATCTAAATTATTATTGAAGACTTTTATGTCATCTAGATAAATAAGTATGAACTTGTTAAGAAAACACTGAAATGCCATGTCCATAGATTTATGAAAAGTGGCTCTTGTAGAATAAACCAAATGGCATCTTTTTATATGTAAATATCCCCCACTTTGTGGTAAAGGTTGTTTTTAACTAGTCTTCTTCTTTTACCAAATTCTTGTTATGACCAATGTAGCCATCCCAGAAGGATAACCTTTATAAACTTACTACTAACTATAAAATATTATCCACTGATGGCAATGGATAGTGGTATATAAGAAAGGAATTTTTCAAGTCATGGAAATAAATAAATAGTCTTATTTGACCATTCCTTTTTTGTACTAGAACAAGGTTTGACACCCAAGTTGAGTACTTAATTGGAAATATTATAGCTGACTTAATGAGCTTATATAGCTCAGCTCTCATCAAAGGTTCAAGCTTTAGGTTAATGGGACTTTGTCTTTGTTTGAGTATCTTAGTCTCATCCTCTAACTAAATGGTATGTTAAGCTAGAATTGGATAAAATTCTTTAAAAAATTATACTACCATGCAAAGACATCTACAAAATTGAACATAACTCAATAAATGTTTCTTTCTCTAGAGATGTGCAAACATTGCCCAAATTTAAGATATTACTAGTTGAAATCTCCACAGATGTATAGTGTTATTCTTTGGTTGATAAATAAAAATTTTATTTTCTCAATTCATCATCTCTTCTAAATATGTTTTAAATAGTGACAAACCCTTTATGCAACTTATTTGTCTTTAGTTTCACAATCTAGTCGTCATACTACTGTAAGTGCTTATCCTAGTTCTTTGAAGAGAATTCAACTTCCTATTATAAAGACCTAATAATATGACTATCATATTTAAATAATTTCTAATTATCATGGTTATCTAGGATAAAAGGACTCAAAATCACCTTGATGTGTGATTGAAAGTTTTCATTCTTTATATCATCTAAGATACTGAATTGTGACCCAGTGATAGCTAACCTATCTACATGTTTAGTCTTATTTATTGATATGGTATAAATATTGAAAGATTTAAAGTCTCCAATTAAATCCAATAAGATATGATTATAGTACCTAAGTAGTTGGTTCTTTCATACATTAAGTCCTCTTACTTGGGGAACTACCAATTCACTATCACCAATGCCTTGTAAGGTACTGACCTTCATCTTTCTTGCCCATTACAAACCATGTACCAATGCTTCATATTCATCAACATTATTTCAAAAAAAAAATGAACTTGAGAGAAGATAAATAACTTTGTTTTTTTGGAGAAATTAACATCATTTTATCCCTAGTGCCATGTTTTTTATGGATCCATCAAAATATAGTTACTACATACCATCATTAGGTTGATCATCTTTCATCAATGCTAGAATTGGCATATAATTTTCATGAAGTCAATAGAAACAAATTAATTATTCTTTAACTAACCTGTATGGATAATTAATCATGCAAATCAAAGGCCCATTCACAAAGGAAAATATTTAGAACTCCATCTAGAGGTGATGCAGTTTCCAACTCATTATTTTCTAGTACTTTATCTGAGATAACACAATTAATGTTCACCATACTTGGAATATATGGCTCTAAATTAAATATTTAAATAGGTTTAGAATTTATTATTACCTTTGTACCATACCTGGTCTTGAACATCAGATATGTCCAAATAATTGACATATTACTACCAATATTTGAAGTAAAGTCCCTTGATAAACACATGGAAAAATAGGGAGGTAACCCCACTAAAACTACATATTATTAAATGATAACATTGGGTCAAAAATGTAATGTAAACTTTAGGCCCTTGATTATGTATACTATCTTTTTTGGTGATGCATCCAATTGTAATACCCCTTTCATATTTGGTTCATAGACAAGACCAAGATTATCTATAATTTGCTTAGGCATGACAGTGATAATAGCTCCACTATCTAGAATACAATTATGGACTAAGAAGTCACCAACTATTAAAGAGAGATAAAAGCGAGGGGTTTGTTTGATTTGAAATTGGTTTGTCTACCTTTGTATTGTTATGTACCTACTAGTCATGTTACTTGGTAGGTTGGTCTAAATTGGATAAAATAGCTCCTTGTTTCTCAATTGGTTCCTTACACACCTTAAGAATTTAAATATATTGAATGAGCATGTAATTTTTCCCTAGAATGGCAAGGAAATCCTAAATTATAATTTTAAAATTTTATTTCTTCATTTAATCTATTATTCTAAATAAGGCTCCACTAGCCTTTGCCTACAATTTTTGAACCAATGGTTCTCTAATTAGAGGTATTTGGGGAACCTTCCCTAACTCTACATTCTAGTTCTTCTATGTTATATGGATATAAGTTTGATCCTTAACACTTTTGGGAATAATGTTAGGAACACTAGAAGAATTTCTCACATCTTGAGCTTCCTTAACTGGTCTTCTTTTAGCTCTAGTTAGAGATGCAATTTAAACATTTGTGTTACTTTTTTCACCAACTTGATTGAATGTAATATGATCACCTAATTACCAATTGACATTGATGGCATCAAGCTTCTCTATAGTTTGTTGTACTTCTCCTTAAGAAACCCTATTCATGTCTTGATACTGACCTGCTTAAAGAGATAACTCTTTTTGTATATTTATGGCATAGTAATATACTATAATGTTAAGGCTTGGTTTTTGAGTATCATTTGGATTGAATGGCTGCCAACCTAAATCTTGCATCAAGTTATTTCTAGGAAAAATAGATTTTGAAATGCAAGGTACATTAGGATCAAGGGATACATATGGCATAGTTTGGGTTATGGATCCTTAGTTTTGGTAAGGTTGTCCATTATCCTTGAAACCTTGATAAGGATATCTTTAATTTTTGAAGGATCGATAAGTATTCTATTTTTGATACTGATAAGTCTTACTCTAGTATTTTTTTCTCTTAAGTTGAACAATCTCATTTCCAAAATCTTGTAAAATACTTTTCAAATATCCAATCTCACTAGCTTGATTAGAAGGGGCTACAACTTAGGATTTTGGAGATGGAATAGGACCTATAGATGGAATCTAAGGAACTTGATGAGGAATAATAGGTTTTAATTATGGTAATATGGGCATTAAAGGCCTTAAATCAAGTTTAATAGCTTGTATCAAGCTATTTTATACTTTTATTGCAAGTTTATAGGCATTTGGAAAAGTATTGCCACCCATGGACTATATCATGACACTAATATCATAATTAAGGGCCTTTATATAGTAGAAAAATTCATACTGTAGGGATGGTATAACCAATGCAAGGATTCTATTCCATGTCTTTTGGAATCTATGGTTAAAATTAGACATAAACTCATGGGGGTACCTTTGTATGGTAGTCAATTTTTCAACAATGATAGGTGATCATACTTGTCTTCAAATCACCTAAATAAGGATACACCTAACTCATCCTAAGTATAAATGGAGGTTAGAGGAATATTCTTATAGCATTGCAATGCTTTTCCATTGAAGGAGGTAGTAAGTAGTCTGATAGCCATATTATCTTAAATAACATTATGAATAGAATATGGGTTGGTAACATCTTGAATATGCTCAATAGAATTAATTTATCCATTATCTTGAGAAGAAAGGGATGCTATTTAATGAGGCCATAGGGATGTCATCATATTGGGCCAAATTTAAGGGACCACCCCTATTGAATAGAAGAAACACTTGATTCTTGATCACCATTTAGGTAATAAGGATTTGGATTATTGGGATAGTAGATTAGACTAAAATAATAGGATGACTAGGAGGTGAAAATTTATTTTGAGGATAGGGTCTTGTACTATTGAATCTTGATGTTTTGTAAGAAGTAGAAGGTAGTTCAATGAATTCAAAAGTAATACCTTTACTATATGACCTTATTATAACCTTTCACATGAAAATGTTGTCTAAAATATGCTATTGAGCTCTAAAAATTGAAGGATATTCAACTTTTGATGATAGTAGATGTCTCTTCCTTTTGAAATATTTTCCTCTCAATCTTTAAAATTCAATAATGGCAAGGAAACTTAGTCTTATCGACTATGCCAAAACTTTTAGTTATATAAATTATACCCTAGATAAATAAGGGGATTATTCAATTCCTCTTACTCAAATTTATTCCAACATGGGACTGATCTTTGGTTGTGGGTATCCTAATAATGGATTAGATCTCTGAAAGATCTCTGAAGAAGGTTGGATTCCTTTGTATTGATCACCTATACTAAATCTAAACTAGCACTTTCTTGGAAAAGGGAGAGAGATTTTAACAATAACTTATGAAACCATGTAGAAATGGGTTCATGCACTGATGATTGGAGCACTTATACTTTTCAAAAGATACAGTATGAGACACATTCAAGACCAAATAAGATCATTCCTACATAATTATTTCACAATAATTCATTGACTATCTATCAAACTAGCCTGAGAGGGCAAATGACCACTTTCAAGCTAAAAAACATAGTATAAATTGCACTTATAATGACTTGTGAGATCTACCAAGCACTTCATAAAGGTGAAAAAACTTAGATATAGACAAGGACCATACATTCACTTAACCACAATACATGAATTCATATAACACACTTCAATCTATCTTGAAAAATGATGGAATTCAATCTTTATTGCTTCAAAATATCTTATAATACATAATTTGGAATAGCCTAAGCAAGCCAAAGCATAAAAGTCTATTTATCTAAAAATGTCAGAGATTTATTTCTAAAACTTTTAGATATTTTTCAAGAGAGACATAATATGGTAGAAGATAGAACATATATAGAAAAAGGGAGAGAGAGGGAATTGTGATCTATTAACACAACTTCAAGGATGATAACTCATGATATTATCGATAAGGAACTAATTATGTAAAATAATTCAATGATCATTGTCCTTACCCATTCAATAGGTGTCTTTATAACACCATATCATTATCTATCTGATTTTCTAATGAGGATCATGTCTTGGAATTTATATAATTAAGCCACATCTACTATGGGTGGGGCATCAATACTTGTTCATTGAAAATGTGACTCTAATGATAGGTGATACATCTCACCATGGTCACATTTATGTTTATACTTTCTCTAGTATCAAAAACAAGGCTATAATAGGTGAAAACCAATCTAATTATTGGTTTTCACAAAGTCATGATATCCATGAAAACCTACAAATTGCTTGACCTTGATTCAACACTATTAGTCCATCTTCAATATTTGTATTAGGCCTAAAAAGAACTATTTTACTTATGTGGATCTCTTCTATAAATATTTGGTCCCACTGGTTCAACCTAGATCATGCTCAAACTCTAGCCCCTTCATTGTTACCTTGCCCTGAGTCGAAGAATGCCCTATCAATTTTTTTTTGAAAATGTCTTATACTTTACCTTTTTTATTACTTGTCGATATCTAACTCAAACCTGCTAACATTTTGACCCATATCACTTTGTTATATTTATTGGGTATGAATGTAAACAAATCTTTGATCTTCTACCAACCTAATGTGATTGTGCCATTTGTCATTCATACATTTACCTTTGAGATTCATTGACCCCTTTGACCTTCACTCATCATTGATATTGATCAATTTGATTAAATATGGTCCACCAATCTTATGTTAGCTTGAATGTATTATTGAGATTTGTCAATCACACATTAATATCATGATCCTACTATTAGTCTACCTACTTTACATGCTTATGCTACATGGTGGCCTCTCAGGCTCCTTGACCTTTTAACTCATCTCACACTGTTAGATATATTAGTTATGAATGTATACAAATCATATATATTATACGAGCCACTATTTGAAATAAAATGGCTACTTCATGAGCTCAAATTTTATATCTACATGACCATTTTCCATTTTTTGACAAAGTTTTAAGGATTAGATCCATAGTTAAAAGGGTCATGGAGGCACCATAATTGCAGGAGATGTTCTCGATACTAAAAGGATTGTCCCCTATTAATATTATAGTTTTGGGAGTTTTCTAAGTGAAGGTAAAAATTCTCAAACAAGATAGTTTTTATGTCCTTGCATAATATCTATGTAGCCATCATTGATCATTTGAATCTTAATGGCTATTTAATGAGGCCTAAATTTTACACTTGCGTGATTGTCTTGATATGTATGACCAACTTTGGAGCTCCATAACTTAAGCTAGGAAGCTCTGGTGGACTTGAAACTTGTAGGATATATTCTTAACATAAGGGAATTTATGGAATTACAATCCTATTTCTCATGAGGCCTTCTGAGGGAAGATATAATATGTTCAAATAAGATGTCTAGTGTGTTTCCATGTGATGTGTAGGACAGCCTGGCTACTTAGACTCAATAAGCTAAAATTTTAAAGCTCATAACTTTAGGTAAAAGAGTCACATGGACATGAAAATTATAGGGAGTTATCTTGGCATGAATAAATTTGATTTCACATGATCCACTAGTCATGACAGGAATTTTGAGTTCATCTATAAAATGTGCAAGTAAACTAGTTTGTTTGTTTCCTATGTGATGTCTTAGTGATGGGATGGTTCCTCAAATTTGCACAGTCCATCTTTTTTTCAATCTTTCTAGGATATGATGATATCCTAAAGCTTGTGCAACCTATGTCATGTTCTTGGACACCATGAAACCTTCTTCGACCCTTCACCTATAGCTATAGACATGTCTCTTAAAGATCAATCAAATCACACTTTAATCTTGCTTTAAGTGTTTAAAAATATTTACAAAACCAATATGATCTCCATTTTAGATTCGTATACTATTCATGAAATTGAGTCACTCTTCATTCAGGATTCTACTTAACTTCTTGACTCTTGGACTAGGCACATTTTGCTATATAGACCAAATTTGGTCAACAAACACTTTGGGGAAATAAAATAATACCCTAACATAAAAGAAATATCAATAATAAATGATATGTAAAAATGAGATAAATGATATTATATAAATAATAATTCATACCTTCAATTACTTAGTTGGTTTTAAGATTAAAAATGGTGTATGGTGTCAAAGCATTGATGAAATGGTTATGGTAGGTTGATGCATAACAAGATGGTGTAAGCTGCAAAAGTTATGATAATATGGGTCTGGTAGGATTATATATATATATATATATATATATATATATATATATATATATATATATATATAATAAAATTAATTTAATAATACCACATAATTCCTTGTGAGACTAAGATTATATGTATTCTTATAGTTTTTATATAGGAGCAACAATAAAAATATTGTGCCCAATAAAATAAATTTAAGAGATAATTTTTATACATTTAAATTTTTGGGTTTGATGTTATAAATAGAAGGTGAGGTATTTCATTTGGTTCATTATTATTTAGATACTTTGAGGATATCAATCTCTAGAAACCCATTATTTGTGCATAAATAAATCATAGCAAGAGGATGTAAATACAAAAGTAGAGGATGCCTTAGACTAGTCATGACTTTCTTTGAGGTAGGTTTTGAAATTAATTATGGGAAATGAAAATAACATAGATTAGGAAAATAAACATTAGCTTAAATACATCTAGAAAATATTACTCCATAAGATGTCAAAAATAGATAAAATGAGAGGGATAATGTTTTTCTAACATACTAGAATTTTTAGAATCTTTTATTAGGGTAATTCTCCTACATAATGGTTGTTAATGGGTTTAGAAAAAAAATTTAAGCAAGGATGATGAGTTTGTGTTAGATGGATAATGAGGTAGACTTTTGAGAATGTAAAATGTAGTACTAATTTTTAATGAAGTATAAAATTATACATGTTTAATGAAATATAAAAATAAAAATTGTATATGTAGTATGAAAAGATTAAAATGGTCAATGACATACAATTATATGGTGGATAATGTATTGATTTGGTACATTGTCTATAATATACTTAAAATATTCTATGCATTTGTAACCATTTATGTTATTTGCATTTGTCTATGGATAATGTATTGATTTGGTCATGTTGGTTGGAATTTTGTCAGAGTATATATGATTATAACAATGGAAAACTATATATGTTTTTTGGCTATCTAATTCACTTTTGAAACTCTTAGATATAAACATGTTTATATTGATTAGCCTAGGTTTTAAGGGAATTATGAACTAGTTTTTTTTATGTTTATTTACTTATTGGAGATATAAACACACACATTTTGGTGGGTGGTGAATGGAGACACCATGGAGGGTTTTATCACCTTTGAGTATTTCCACAATATTATGATTTTCATATCAAGGTTACACTTATGATTTGTGATATTCATGATACAATGGTATATAGGTAGGTTTTATCTTGTTGGGTCACCAAATAAGACTAGTACCATGTTCATTCATACATTTTTTTGATGAAGGATTAGTCACAATAATGATTATATATCTATATAATGAACTTTAAGGGATCATAGTGATACAATTATTATATTACAAGTCTAATGGAAGTGTACTAGGTTTTTTTATTATAATATTTTTGTTAGTATTAAAATAAGGTAAAATATACAATATGGGGGATGAGTGATGGGTGAAACTAGTGTAAAATTTTTAAAACATCATAGAATGGGATAAATTGATTATAGGGACATTGATACATTCCCCCCCTCCATATATATATATATATATATATATATATATATATATATATATATATATATATATATATATATATATATATATGAGTGGTTACCCATGTACAAGATGAGTGGGTCACCTCTAAATATTTTAATACACTTTCACCAGGTCAAGTGATGGGATCAAGGGATCTTTGTGAGATATTATATTATATTCTTGAAGTTAGAGACAAAGCATAATGATTATATTACATGATATATTTGTAATGTAAAGTGAATGCATGGATATCATGGTCAAAAACTATGTGATCTCAAGGTTTGGTTTAACTTAGAAGTAACTTTTACTTAGTGGAGAGCATCATAGTCATTTTATTAGGTTCATGGTCAATTTGATCTATCATGCCTAACAACACATATAGATTTTACCACTTATAAGGTAATAAATGTAAGGGAATCTCATATGAAAATGGGAATTATGGGTATCATATTAGTAAAAATTTAGGGTATAATGACATGGATGTGTTGGCAATTTAGCCTACCAAGGCTAAATACTAATCCTTATAGCTAAAACCTTTTCATGTCACTCATTTAGACCTCTACATGGTGCTATCCTGAGTGATAATGTCTCCTGACTATTTTTTGAAGTCATTCAAAATTGTTAAAGGTGTCATTGAGTCTATTTATGATCTCCATTTATCGTAGTTTTCCATGGTCCTTAGATGATGTGCTTGATCATTATAGTGCTCATTGACTATCAAGTCAAGGGGTTGGGTTCATTGACTATTATGTCTTGTCATGGTCATGTATTCATTTCATATTATGTTAATTATACCCATGATGTTGAGTACGTTTGTATGTCTTGATGATGGTTTGAAGTGGATTTA
The DNA here is from genome assembly GCA_037957365.1 of Torreya grandis. Taxonomy (NCBI): domain Eukaryota; kingdom Viridiplantae; phylum Streptophyta; class Pinopsida; order Cupressales; family Taxaceae; genus Torreya; species Torreya grandis. The sequence goes on along the minus strand of JARHVA010004766.1, from coordinate 1,224,959 downwards.
TGATCTAAAATGCCTTAATGAAGATGGTTGAAGATGGTGACTAATGACCCACTATGAATTTATATTGTGTATTTATTATATTAAATTATGGGGCTGAATATTAACTTTGAAGGATGATGAAGATACATAAATCCTTATTGAAACCTTTTAAGAAGGTTATAAGGTATACTTCATGATACTTATTGACAAATCTTGTGAATCTATGTGCATATTGTTTGAAAGGAGCATTTTGGTCTTAAAATGAAATTATTTGACCTCATAAGGAAATTAAAGCATATACCATACCCCTAATTATCATCATAGTCATATTATTTTTTATTAAAATATGTTCATACCTTGAAAATGTTTCCTTTACAAGTCTGAAGCATTGTTTGGCCTCTAAAGAGTTCCCACATGCGAAATATACACTTTTTTGTTATCTAAGATTATTACCTATTTGAATATGACTTTTGACTCATAATATTACTCATGATAACCTAAAATTATGGTTTAAAGCTTAAAATATGGAGAAAATGTAGGAAAAAGGGTATTTTCATGTGTTTATTGCAAAAAGTATGAACTTATACAAACTTTTCCATACAATGCAAGTGATGAGTTTGAAGGTGGATTCATGGAGGGTTTTTTAAGGAATTTTCATGGCAAGAAGGTTACATACAAGATCAAAGGTAGGTATTTTAATCCATCAAGCTCCATTGTAGCTTGAGAGATCCCTTTAGGTTTTAATTAAGTATGACCATGAGAAAGAATAGAAAGATCTAGAATTTTAGGTAGATTAAGGGACCTTAGAGAGATTACATATTTGTGAATTTTTTCTCAATTTTCCTCCCTCCTTTATGAATAATCCTTAACAATTTAAGGCACTCAAATTGGCTTTTTCATTCAAGCAAGCAACTGATTCCTTTGTTTCCTCTTCTCTAGAGCATGGTGATAGAAAGAAGAATATTTATAAATATTTTTAGGAGTTTAACCAACATTTATATATTATTATATAACCTCATCTCACATATGTGAATTTTATAATGTATTATAAGACAAATGAATTCCAAATATATAGTCTATAGGCAAGTTAGAATGGTTGTATGATTCAGTGGTTGATATATGGGTATCAAGACTCATTATGACATTATTTTTAGGTTTCAGTCATGTATATTTGTTTTTCTTCATGTTTTTCACACTTAATCAAAGCCTATGATATCCTAAAAGTCACTAATGTACCCTTAACATCCCCATAATCTCAATTTATCATATGTTAAGGTATTTTAGCATATGTTGAGGTTATTTTTAGAATCTTAAGTTTATTTTACACTATGTGTACCTCCTTTAAGATACTCAAAAATGGTACCTATTGAGGCATATGATTATGATCACCTTGGATCCTTCAAGACTATCTTGGTAGTGGATTTATGTTTCATTTAATCCCCTATTTTTCATCCCACCTTCATAATATTTATCACTACCATATCACCATTATTATAATATTATCACTCCTCTCAGTCTTCCCATACATCTCATTATCATCATATGACCACTACCTTATCCATTAACATCTTGAATCTACTTTTTTATATTATAATCAAGGGTGTTATGGATCATTATGGTCATGAATATGTGATGTGTAGACTTAAGCCATGGTAAAACAATAATCTTCAGCTATAGCCAAGGTAAAAGTACATCAAGACTATCTATATTATTTGAGAAGGTCTATATAGTGAAGGTCTATGGGGTTTACACTCTCAATAGGGAAGAAAAACATCATTAGTCATGATTATTACCTTATTAAGGTCTTTTAACATCCAAATGTCACCTCTATCCATATAACCTACATAAACCTCCACCTACAGTCATATGATTACAATCATGCTCAATGAGATACATGAGTTCAAGGTGATCTTGTGCTAGATATATGCTATGTGGATCATATAAATAATGATAATGTAAATAACCAATTGGTTGAGAGTTTTAATAGTGTCAAAGGTTTGATGAGTTTATTTGTGTCTTATATGGTCAAAAGTGACCTACAGGCCCCAACTTATAGGTCCTCTTTTTTATCAAATCAACATTAGATTAACATACAAACCAAGTGGCTTACAAGTAAGAGGGTGGGAGTATAGGGTTCATAAAGATGAACAAATGTTGAGGAATGATAAGAGATTATCTATAGATCTAATAAATATTCAAGGATGTTGGTAGAGAAGGTAAGTTTTAAATGCTAAAACACAGTCAAATGACCTTAATAGGCAACCTACAATCCTAGTTAGGAGGTCAATCATGTTCAAACCTAAACATTAAATAAGGTGAGTGAATGAGGTTTGAAGTTTGATTGAAGACTAAAACTAGTTAACTAATTAAGAGGAGTTATAATTTTCATAATAACCCCAACAACCCTAAGAGACACAACCAATATGCATCTACATAATTAACACTCACAGTTAATCCTTAAAAGCTAGTTTTGGAAGAGTTTAGAGTTTTGAGGCCTCTAAAGGTGTAACTAATACTTAAAAATTGATATAATTAGTTATTATAAGTGGTTAAAGATTATTTTACTATCTTCAAGTTCATATTAGTAGTGAAAACAATCACTATTTTTTCATAGAGCTTCCATAGTCTGTTGACAATCATTAAGGAGACCAAGTGAGTAATTGAAGGTTTAAATCCAAGCAAACACATTAGAATTTTTAAGGGGTTATTAGATAATGAAATATGATTTTAAGTGTAATAAAATGATATTGAAGGTATACAACATTCAAGTTTTCAATTCAAATTCCCTTAAGGGATAACTAAAGAAGATAGATCCAAAGTAGGCTTGTGTGCATAATATTAAGACCTTTTTCTTGTTTCTACATTTGTTTGAAGTGTCATATAATTGATAGGAATGTGATAAGGTCTTTCAAGGTGCCATGATGGTGATAAACTTAGGTTAAGAAATAAAAGGCATTGAACTCAGTCACCCATGGGTTAAGAAGATATGACTACCAATAAACCATAGGGTAGTTGAATCAAAGGTATATTAAGTATAAGTGATGTAACAAGGTAGATATACAAATAATATAGAGGTTTAGTCTAGTATAGGGTCACCCATAACCTTTAGACTAATCCCATGTTATTCCAACTTTGAGGAACAATTGAACACTCTCCTTCAATAGCGGTAAAACATGGGTTGTTAATAGTTTTGGCATGTTTAGTGGGATGAGAGTCAATCAATAGAGCACTCACTTATGGCCTTACAGTCATGTTGAGTAGCTTCAGGCACTTGGAAATGATTTGTAGTCGTATATCATGCTAAGATACATTACAAAGTCATCATTATAGAGGTAAGGAGTGGCCTTGTTCATGATTTATGTGGTTGTGCATATGTTATATGAGAAGTTATAGTAGATTATGGGGAAAATTTATGTCCTCTACATCCTTATCTACCCTATCATAACCCATATGAACCTTATGATAATCCTTATCATCCTTAAAATTGACCTCCTTACTTTTAAGACTATCAAAAACATTGTGAACCTCCTTTACCTCCTTGGAAACCCTCCTATCTTCTTGACTAATCATGGATACAACCTGCTATTCCTTATAGGTAGTCTCCTTGCCAAAATTCCTCACCCTCTTTCCCTCCCAAACCACCTTTGCAAAACACACAATTTTTATGATGAGCTAGAGAAGATGAAGAGTATGAAACAAATCATTACTAATGAGATATTAACCTTAAAATAAGAACAATCATGAAATAAATTTAAAGATTCCTTACCTTGTATAGCCCCATGCTAATATACTAAAATTGTTATTACTTTGACAAAACCAAACTAGGAGGAGAGAAGGATGGAAGGAGTCATGACAAGGATCTTCATAACTTTTTAAATCATCATCAATATCCACCCATGCCTTCTCAATAACTTACAACAAATTTAGAATGGAGGCCTTCATGGGATGGAAAACTAGAATATGTTATGCATATCCTTGAAAGGGAGAGTGAAGATGAGGATAAAATTATAAAGTCAAGTTTAGGAGGTGTATCATGTTATCCAAATTGCCATTAGTCCTTCATGTTGCATTCACTCATGATCTTCAAAGTACATCTCATTTTGATAAGGAAATTAAACAATGGAAGAAATTAAATTTTTTGCCTCAGATTGATACTCATAAGGTTCTAAGTTAGAAGGACACCTCATCATCTATCAAGTAAACTAAAGAGTTTCATATCCCTCCCACCCTATCCTCTTGTGAATAAGAATCAAATTAATTAAAGGTATATCTTGAAAATAAAAGTGTGGGAGAAAACTTTCCAATATTTATTAGTGAGATGACAATTCTTCAAGAATTTGACCATGTTATAATTCAAATAAAATTTCAAGGATACCTTGAAGAATACACCTCAAGCATCTATGATGAAGAGATCATGATTTTTATCCCATTCATCCTAACATATCATAAATTTAAGATGGATCATGTGGGGAAACATCAATGGAATGATGATGTAGTCAATGAAAACATAACTCATGTAACTCCTCTACGAGGCAACCATGAGGATAACTCACATGGAACCATTATTCAGGATAAGAACATTCTATGTGAGTTAGAAGGTTATTGGAATAATTTATTTTTTATTTTTTTAGTGATATTAAATAAATTAATATGTTAGGCTTGAATGGTGGAGTAGGATAGCAAGTTGAGGTTTCAAGTGAAGAAGACAATGTAGTCTTTGAGACACCAAGATGGGATGAGATGGATATTGAATGGGCTGAATATCTTCTATTCTCCAAAAAATATGAGCATGACCAAGTTGTAGTATAATGTGATTCTGATCAGCATAGTACCCCATAAGTTAATGATAAGGATAGAGTTATCTACATGTCTTTTGAACTAATCATGAAGAGATGTCATTTTAGGAGGACTTAGAGAATATTTGTTTGATCTTAGAAAATCCATCCTTACTCCATGATAATCTTGAGAAGGGACTTGAAAAGAACATTATGAAATATAACTATTCTAAGTCTCATAAGTAGAATGAGGAGTATCCCATGCCTAAGGTAAAATTAACATTGTTCTTAAAAAGTGGATGGATGTGGGAGGAGTATGATTGGGTGTTGGACACACATGAACAATCCATGTACCTGAGAGTGGAACTAGAAGGCCCAGATGCTTTTTCAAGAGGCCATGAACATGCTAATGGTCCTCTATGTAAGTGGGATCTATTAATATGTGGAAATCATAAATCATGGTACCATGGTGGCCAATAAAATTTTCCATTTTACCCTAGAGAAAAGAATTTGATCTCAAGTTAGTTGTTTTAGTTTTTATGTCTTATTTCAATAAAAGGTCAGCATTAGTTTAGTCTACTACCTTATTGATTTGTTGTCTAATTATTATTTTCCTTATGTTAGGTTTGATTCTTATTTTGGGTCTATTTATTTTTTTGTTTATGTTGAGTCTTTTTATTCATTTTAGTCATAAGTTGTCACAAAGTATTAAATGTCTTTGGCAATCCAAGAGAGTAATAATCAAAACTATGTTATCATGTTTAAGGACTGTCACTGTCATGAAAATTTAGAGAGTTTTCTTGACTATTAGGTTCATCAAACCTTATAAGTCACCAAACTTTTTGGAAATTTGGCCTACCAAGGACAAATTCTAAACCCTATAACTTAAAACTTTTCATGTTACTCACTTAGGCCTCTACATGGTGTTATCCTGAGTGATGATGTCCCTTAACTTCTTCTTGAAATCATTCAAAACTATTATATGTGTAATTTAGTCTAATTATGATTGACATTTATCCTATATGTCCTTGGTCCTTAGATGACATGCTTGATCATCTTAGTGTTTATTGACTATCAAGTCAAGGGATTGGGTTTAAATGCCTTATCATGTTCATGTATTATTTTCATCTTGTGTTAATTATCACCATGATGTTGAGTATGTTTGGATGTTTTTATGATGGTCTGAAGTGTTCTTAAGAACTAAAATTCCTTAATGAAGATGATTGAAGATGGAAATCGATGACCCACTATGAGTTTCTATAGTGTATTTGGTATATTCAAGTATGAGGATAACTATGAGCTTTGAAGGGTGATTATAATACATAAAGCATCATTGAAACCTTTTATAGAGGTTATAAGGTATACTTCATGATACTCATTGATAAATATTATTGTTAAGTTATGTTTATATTGTTTAAAAACAATATTTTGGTCTTAAAATGACATTTTTTGACTTCATAAGGCCATTAAAGCATATACCATACCCCTAATCATCCTTATAGTCATATTATTGTTTATTCAAATGGGTTCGTACTTTGAAATGTCTCCTCTATAAGTCTAAAATATTGTTCAACCTCCAAAGAGCTAACACATGTGAAATACTCCCCCTTTTGATCTCTAAGATAACTACCTTGCCTTTTGACTTGTAATCTTCCTCATGTTGACCTAAAATGGTGGTTCAAAGCTTAAAGTATGGAGAAATGTAGGAGAAAGGGTATTTGCATGTGTTTTTTATAGAAAGTTTGGACTTGTATAGCCTTTTCCATACAATGGAGGTTATAAGTTTCAAGGTGGATTCATGGTAGGTGTTTTAATGAATTTTTATGGAAATAAGGTTCCATACAGTCTCAAAACTAGTTCTCTTAATCCATTGAGCTCATTTATAGATTGAGAGATCCCTTCATGTTTTTAGAGAGTATGACCATGAGAGAGAATATCAAGATCTAGAATTTTGGGAAAAAGAAGCAAACATAGAGAGCTTCTAGTTTTTGGAATTTGTTATTAGTTTGTCTCTTTCTCTTTTATGGATAATCCTTAATAAGTTAAGGCACTAACAATGGCTTTTTCTTTTAGGCAAGAAACTATTGTTCCTTTTTTTCTCTTCTTAGCATGGTGATAGAAAGATGAAAGTTTATATATATTTTAAGGAGTTTAATCTACCTTAGTATATCATTATATTACCTAATGTCACACGTGAAAAGTGTATAGAGATATAGAATATAAATGAATTATAAATATATAGTTTGTAGGTAGGTTGGAGAGGTTGTATGGTTCAGTGGTTGATCCATGGGTATCAAGACTCATTATGACATTTTTTGTAGGTCTCATTCATGTCCATTTTTTATTATTAATTTTTTTCACACTTCAACAAAGCCTATACTATCATATAAATAACTAATATACCCTAAACATATTTATAGTCTCATTTTAACATATGTTAAGGTATATTAGCATATGTTAAAGTTTTTTGTAGAATCCTAGGTTTCTTTTTCACTATGTATACCTCCTTTAAGAGCCTCCAAAATGGTATACCCTATTGAGGGATATTCTTAGGCTTGCCATGGATACTTTAATGCCATATTGAAAGTGGAGTTATTTTTCATTTCATCCCCCTATGTTTCATCCCACCTTCATAGTATTTACCACTACCATATCACCAATATTATAAGCTTATCACTCCTCTCAGTATTCCCATACATTCGGTTATTATCATATCATCACTACCTTATCCATACACATCATGAATCCACTATTTTAATTAGAATCAAGTGTGTTAGGGATTATTATGGTCATAAATATGTGTTTTTTAGACTTAAGTCATGATAAAACAATAATCTTGAGCTACAACCAAGGTAAAAGTATAGCCAAACTATCTATAGCATTTGAAAAGGTTTATGGAGTGAAGGTGTATGAAATTTTCATGTTCATTAGGTATGAAAAACATCAGGAGTCATGATTATGAACTTATTAAGGTCATTTAACATCTAAATTTCACATCTATCTATATAACCTACATAAACCTTCACTTGCAGTCATATGATTATAATCGTGCTTAATGAGAAATGTGAGTTTAAGGTGATCTTGTGCTAGATATATGCTCTATGGATCATATAAATGGTGATAATGTAAATAACCTATTATTTAATAGTGTTAAGAGTGTAAAAGTTTTGATTATTGTATTTGTGTCCTATATGGTCAAAATTGACCTATAAGCCCCATCTTGTAGGTCCTATTTTAAACCATATCAACATTAAATTAACATACAAACCAAGTAGCATGTAAGTAAGAAGGTGTGAGTCTAAGATTCATTAAGAGGAATAAATGTTTATTAAATATGAGAGATTAACTATAGATATAATAAATATTCAAGGATATTTGTAGAAAAGTTAAGTTTTAAATGCTAAAACATAGTCAAATGACTATAATAGGTAGCCTACACTCCTACTCAGTATGTCAATCATGATCAGACCTAAATAGGAATAAAGGTGAGTGAAGGAGGTTTGAAGTTTGTTTTAATAAAAACAATTCAATGATTAAGATTCATAATGTTTATCACAATCCCAGCAGACCTAAGAGACACATCCAACATGCATCTACATAATCAACACTCATAGTTAATGCTTAAAAGCTAGTTTTGGAAGATTTTTTAGTTTTGACACATCTTCATGTGTAATTAAGACTTTATAATTGGTAAAATTAGTAATTTTAAGTGTTTAAATCTTATTATACTATCCTCAAGGTCATTTTAATAGTCTAAATAGTCACTTTTCTATCATAGAGCTTCCTTAGTCCATTGATAATCATTAAGGAGACCAAATGAGTAATTGAAGGTTTGATGCTAAGGTAGATACATTATAATTTTTAATGGCTTTTAATACTATTAAATATGATTTTAAGTGTCTTAAAATTATCTTTTAGGTATACAATATTTAGGGTTTCAAGTTAAATACCCTTGAGCGCTAACTAAAGAAGATGGATCTAATGTAGTCTTGTGTGCATAATATTAAGACCTTTTGATTATTTTAAGGTTTGTTTAAAGTGTCATTTACTTGATATGAAGGTGATAAGGTATATAAATGTGAAATTATTTTGATAAACTTAGGTTAAGTAAGAAAATACATTGAACTTAATCACCCAAGGGTTAAGAAAAATGACTACCAAGAAACCTTAGGGTAGAGGAATCAAAGGTATACTAAACATAAGTGATGTACCAAGAGAGATATCCCCATAATATAGAGGTCTATTCTAGTATAATGTCACCCATAATATTTATACTTATCCCAAGATATTCCATGTTTGAGGAGGAATTGAACACTCTCCTTCAATAGGGTGTAACTTAGGTTGCTAACAGGATGTTTTAGTCATTTATGGGAAATAAGATGCAATGGTTTTCGATGATGAGCCAACACATCCATGTAATATATATTTTTATGATCATTATAAATCATATACTTATATTTAATCATGATATAATAATAGAATAATGACGTAGATAAATATTTTAGTACATAGATTTACAAAGTTTAGTTTTTTTATTAGTTTTTTAATAATTAAAAAAAGGGAAAAAATGTTGATTGAATACATGCATGATAATATACTAAATGAATTTATTCCTCATCAAAATATGTTTTTGGTGTTAAATATGATTTCATCATCAAATTGAGATCATATTATAGAATTTAGGATAATGGGAGAGGAAGCACATACATTGTATAGATGAGGATATGACCCAAGTGTTTATACATTTTTTATAAGAGAGGATAATGTATTGATTAAACAAACCATATATACTTATTATTACTTAATGAGGGATTATTAAACACACTTGACCACCACATTTATGAATATGGTGAGAGATTGTAGTGATGGAGCATGAATTTTAGAAATAGAGAGGTTATTGACCATGGATTAGGGAAAGGAACATGGATTTCATTATATAAATAAATACTTAACTTGATCCTATAGAGACTAGAGATGTTATGTCATAGAAAAGTATATCCCCTCACAAAAATATAATGAAATAGAGGTATGATATTTTATGTGTTGGGTATTATGTTATATAAGACACCTGATATATATATATATATATATGAAAATTGATTCCAATTTTTTTTATACATGTTTGATGTTTATGTTGATATTAATTTGAGTGGATAGTTAATTATAGTATGGCTTCATGATCTTTTCTAATGTGTTTCATCCTTT
>JARHVA010004766.1:1090000-1210000 GCA_037957365.1 Torreya grandis | reverse complement strand
ATTTTCCAAATAAAAACATTTAAATCTTCATCCTTACCATTTTAGGTCTTTACTTACATAAAATATTGTAAAGTGCCACTAGTTCTAAGGGTGTTATTTATGCATAGATAAGTCAATTAAAGGTAACTACCTTTATCCATATTGATAATATTTACATTTAATTATAAGATATATGTTTTATTATTATTATTGGATTATCATTCCCCCCTTACCTATGTTACCTTTATGCCAAATAAGTTGGTGTATTTTAGGGTGATTAGGATTTCCATTACAACCATATTTTAGGATATAGTCTAGGATAGATTTAATTACTCTACATTACAACCAACCTTTAAGGAATTTATATCTTTTTTATTTTAGTTTATTTAAATTATTGGATATAGATTACCCTTATATTTTAGTTATTTTCATGTATTGTACTTATTATATATTTGATACCCACTTTGTTACAACCATTGATATACATCATTAATTTTAAATTGGGATATAGTTAATGCATATCTAATATCTTAGGCATACGATTTTTAACCCTATACCTTTAATATTGAGTGTGGATAACTATTTATTATATCCATGGTGACTCCAAGTTAGGCCAATATTTTTACTTGTATACAGGCTCTAGTTTGATCTCTTATTTTTATCTTAGTCTATAGAGAGAAAGAGTATTGATATGTTAACCATATTATCCTTTAAAAAATTTATGAACAAAACATCAATCGTATCCCACCACTTTTTAGATTGTATTCACTTTTTAAATATTTATATGTTTTCCATCATTTGTTCAATCATGTCATCCCCTAGGGTTCCAATCAATGAATAAAGTCACATTTTAAAAGATCTTAACCATAATATCACTTATTTCATGACTACAAAAGGAAACATAAAAATCCTTCCCATAGATATTTATGTTCATATCACTTATGATCCCAATAGTGAGGATCATGAATAATATCTTACCATTGATAAAATTTTATGATAATAGGGGTGAATTATAAGATTCTCCTATTGATTACTATTATGATGTGGAAGAAAGTAATTATGATAATTTTTTCATTTTTAGCACTGATGTTGTTGATGATCTCATTGGTTTTTACCCTTACTTAGATGAAAATCACTTAGTTCACATGCCTATCATAACGTAAAACATATTTGATATTGATCATGGATCCTATATGATGGGTTATACCTATCTTACAGGTTTAGTTTTAGTTTCCACCCTCTTGTAAACATCAACATTTATATAGTTGAAAAAATGAAATATATATAAATAATTTTGATATAGTTTTACCTCCCTTTCCTATTAAAAAAGAACTACATTAGACATAACCTTAAATTTTTTGATATAATTATCTATCTACTTCGTGTAATTACCAATTTCATTGTCCAACAACTATAAATATGTTGATGTAGTCTAAAACACTTTGTTTACTATGTATAATTGTATCAGTTGTGATGATACAATCAAATAATTCCTGATCAACCTAACTATATCATGAATGACAATACATTCACATTCAAGTAAGATCAATTTGACTATATCAATTATGCCAATATCATCTTTTTTAGCATAGATCAATTTGGTTGTATTAATAGTGTCAATATAATTATAAATACAATGTAAAATATTAACTATAGGCATGGATGATACAATAAAAAAATTCAACCCCAACTCCTAAATATCCTAACATTACCCTAGATTGCACATTTCCTTGTAATATATATTTACACTAAAACCAACATCATTAATAGGTATGTAAATATTGAGTTAAGAACAATCCTCATATATCTCATAGGTTGAGGCATATTTCAATTCCCATCCTTTTATTCCATCTAATGTTAGGGAATCCTATGATTCCCACCATTCTATTAATTAAAAAATTTGGGGCATATTTTTATGCCTATCCTTAAACAATGAGCACTTTTAGGGAATATTAAAATACCCATCATCATTAATCTTTCACTTTGATCACATCCTACACTTGTTCTTTAACATCCTACCCTCAAAATGAGGTAAAAATAAAAAATGTTATAGACCTTAAAGATAATAAAATTCCAATTCAAAACATCTTCTAATATATATATGGTTGCATTTCCCATTTTTTTTTCTACATGACATGTTGATAGCTCTTTACATTCTTGTATGATGTTGTTTACATTTATACAGTTTACTTTTTAAATATAATTTCTACATTTTGGTGATCATATTTTTATTCATACATTATTTCACTTATAGCTATTTTATGTTTTTTATTAAATTCCTCCCTTTTTAGATTTTTATTTGTGGCCATTATTTCCTTTGTGGATCTTTGATATCTTTTTATTGTCCCCCTCTTCTAGGATATTCACTCTTATTAGTGTTTGTGCTATACCCATTTTAGGTTAACAAGACTTCCATAATTATATTAATACCACCTTACATATCAATTCCATTATTAGGGTTTCCATTATTTACTTTCATCATATATTTTAAATTACATTCTCATGTACTTTAAATACATTTAATGCCTAGTAAAGTTTGATGCTAAAACATTCCCTAATTTTAATAAACTAGTAACATACCTTCGCTGGATCACATTTTTCCAAATGGATTGATCTTATAGAATCCACATATATCCATTTACTTTCACTCAAGGCACACTTAGGTCAGCATTGAGATTGCACTATTTTCTAAGGTTTAAGTTTAGGAGTATCTAGGTGTCTTTGGGTTTAGGTTTTCTTATTTAGAATCTATGTGTAATAAGTCTTTCTTTAGTAATATTTAGCACTTATCTTTAGTATTATGAATCTATATGAAGGAGTAAAATATAAAAAGATTAAAAAAATTAAAATTCCATAGTATCATAGGAAAACTGAAAAACATATATTGAAATTTAGGTCACACCAAAATATGTGATCTTATTTTTGGCACACCACTTGTCTTAGTTTAAACTCAAAATCCAAAAATTAATAATATTAGAGTATAGTTACATTAGGGTGTGGTAGGATAGTATACTAGTGTAATGATTCTCATATACATACATTCTATTTACACCTACTTTATCACATAAGTACACAATATCATAGTAGACCAATGGTTCAATGATGGGTTATGACAAGTGGGGAAAACATTTTGGGAAGGTAATATTCTTTTATTTTTCACTTATATATCCTTCATGAAATGATATTTATATTTTAATTCTAATCCCAATATATATTCTTGATATGTGTAATTTTATAGGACTTAACCTCAAAATAATTTTGGCTTTCCAACTTGATTAGAGTGTCCTATTCTTACTAAGTATTTATATATCATCCTTGTGGTTCCTTTTTTCATTATATCTCCACTTTTAAATTCCAAATATGCACTTACTATATATATTTTCTAGATTATCATGCACATTTTATTAATTTCCCATTATCTTTCTCTTTTCTTCAAATATCACTTGTATCTTTCATTGTTACTCATCTTGGATTCTAAATTTTTGAGTTGTATTATAATACCTTAGCATTTACAACCAATACTTAATTATCTATAAATTTCATATACATACATTCACATCATTATTATATGAATCTATATTGGAATTCATTCTTACATTACACATTGGTATAAGCATTTATTTTGATTATTCACTCATTACAGTATCTACTTCCATATTTTGCACATCTTTAGTTGAGTAGGTTTTATATATCTACTTTATTGGATGTTTTATTAATAATTTTACACTCTAGTATAATATTTGATTCCCAATTTTCATTTTTTGAGTCTTTTATTCTATGTGAGGGTCAATGCACAAATTTGGAGGACAAAAAACATGACAGTCCCCCAACTTCATAATTTTTTTTTACAAAGGGTATACACCCTTTTTTAAAAATAGATAGGATTAAATTTTTACTCAAGCCTCAAGGGCATACAACATTTTCAAATGGAATATGCCCTTTATAATACAAAGTGTTTTCACCATTTATAAAGGGATTATGCCATTTTAAAAGGGTTTATGCCCTTTACAAAGCATAGAAGGCATACACCCTTACTCTATTTTTATTTCTTTAGTTGAAAGAAAAAACCCATGGAAAAGAGAGTTTGAGGAGATTTGTTTTGATAAATTTGTAGATTGATGCACATGTTTTGGAGTTTCATCCCACTAATAGGGTTTGACATTGGATTGTTTCAAATTAGGTACGTTATTTTTACATTTTTTATTTTTTTAATTTTTATTTATCTAATTTACTAGGGTTTTGAATTTAAGTTTGCATTGGATTTATTACGTTACCTAAAAAAACCTATATTTTTATTTAAATTTGGATAGATAAGTTTGATGGAACCATTTATTGAATAAAATGTTAGACAAAACCTTAAAGATTTTGATTTAGCATAAAAAATTGAATTGTATGAGCAATACAATTCCAAACGTCAATAATTACAAATAAACATCAATGGTTTGTGTCACTCTTTAGTTGGTAGTGCAAAAATTTTACTTTCCAATACATTATAGTGTATTTTTAATGAAGTGGGACATGTGAATTCCAACTGGGTGCACTGTTGCATCAAAGAGAGGCTATGAAATATTTTTATTCAAAAAAATTGTCATATGAAGATGTGAAGAAAAAATAACAAAAGAATCTTTGTGTGTTTTATTTATTAAACCTAGAACCAACCAAACCTCACAAATGAATTGTAAACACATTCGTATTGACTAATGTGTTTGCAAGGAGATTAAAAATAACTTCTGGGATAGGTGGTGGATGGTGTTTGATGAGCCTCCATGTAACAATAATGAGGTTTCATTATATTTTCTGATAAAATTGTATTATGAGTTTGTGTTGTAAGTAATTCTAAATTATTTTGACATGAAATCATTCCAAGGTAGGGGAGGTGGGTCTTCATTTGATAGACCTAGTGCTAGGAGACACCAAAACTATCATAACCAAGCTTATAAAAATAACATAATAATATCAAATGCCTCTATTCCTAAAATTTTACATCGTGACATACAAATGGACACCTTTGAGGAGGTTACTAGCTTGACAGAAGTTATGAATGAGCATGGTATACATACTTTTAAAACATCTACTCAGCCTATATGTGGTACTAGTGCTAGTGGTGGTGTTGGTTGTAGTGCTAGTAGTGGTGTTGGTGGTAGTGGTATTGGTGGTAGTGGTAGTAGTGATGGTGGCTTTGTTGGTGTTAGTATTAGTTCCAGAGTCCTTCCTCCTATTCATGTTATAGTTCCTATGCATCATTGCACATCATGTGGGAGGAAATGTATGGGACCTCCTATTTAGGTGTGACATACATAAATTACATCTATGGAGACTAGCATTCCATAGCATATTCCATCTATATATGTTTCAATAGTGCCAGACACTATCATGTGAAACATTATCATGTTATAGCATATACCACATGTATATGCTTTAGTAACACATGACACTAGTATTTTAAACACCATACGAGATGTAGTAGCTTCAATGACTCCTATAAAGATATGTTAGGATCTTATTATAGAGGATACTTCACCATTTGTATTTGATAGATAGGTTTAATTTTAATTATAGTTTGTTTATGTTTGTAAAAGAATATTAAGTTTATTTTCTAGTATGTGTTTACTTAATTGACTAATTTATTTGATTGAACTTGTTATTTGTTGTTTGTATAATTGATTGGTGATAATATGCATACCTTAAAAGGCCTTAGATCTATTTTAGAGGCTATAATTGGAATATGTTTACCTTACACACAAGTTTATAAATTTTAAAGTACACATTTATTCATTATATGTTTATTATCCTGTGAACAAAAAACTCTATTTTAATATATATTATTGTCATTAATTTTTGTCATGTTCATTAGTTTCAAATATTATTAATTTATTAGTTTTATAGAAGAGGAGAGATGATATGGGCACCTCTCATGCATTATAAAAAGGGTTAGGTGATGTTGTTGTTACATCAAAGAATACACCATCTCCATAGTAATTTATGATTCAAGGATGGATATTGGTGAGAACACATAGTTTAATTGTTTTTATCTTTGAGAAATGATATTTTATGTCATATTTACATAATTATATGAAATTATTGATCTATAAATATATGTATATTCCATAGGATTTCCCATCATATGTGTATATGCAGTCTCATATCCCTAGACAATCATTTAGATGGAATATGGTGAGATTAGAATAATTTATAAAAAAATTACATCCTTTAAATAATTATCAAATTTTCAATATACAATTTTAATGAATTAATTTTTATATTTTATATGTTGTGTAGTGAAAAAAAAATTCACTGATTGTCAATGAAATAATGGATGACTCATATGCTGAGAGGAGATTATATCCTTGTATTGATACATCCAACACCCCTGACTCTACATCTATGGAAATAAAGAACCATTTATTTAGAGGCAATGAGTAGTAGGCGAGATAATTGTTGTGCTAGGGATCTATTTGTATACATAATCTATTTTGTATGCTAATATGGCCCACATTTTATGCCTATATGGTGCATTTTGTCTCTGGACATAGTTGTAAGCACAATCAATTTTGTATGTTGATATGGCCCACATTGTATGCCTATATGGTGCATTTTGTCTATGTACATGCTATGGTCTACCTTTTTTCTTGATATATGATAAATTATTTATGTTAAATTATGACATATAATTTTGCATATATCACATATATTCTATTAGATAATATGATTCTTTTACCTATGCATATTTTCTATTTTTATTATTTAATGTTTACAAATATTATTGGTTAATGATTGGATTATTACTTTATATGGGGTTAAAAAAATTTACATTATTCTCGAATTTAGGTTATTTGAATCATTATGTATATTTTACATTCACATGTGATATTTACTATTTACTTATTTTGTTTACATTTAATTACATATCAATTTGCAATTGTGATGTTTATGTGGACTTGGGATAAATTTAATGGACGTATATATATTATAAATTATACTTGATCATAAATGTTAGGGGGTCTAGTGATGCACTTATTTATGTATTTAGCTCTTACTTATCCATAAAGCAAACAAAGATAATTATATGTTTCCATACAATCAATAAGGCCTACTTATACATGAGTTAATATCGATGATAATATCCCTCTCTAGACTATCCAAAAAATTACAATCTTGGCAAGGAAAAAATATAAACACAAATTAAGAGAGTCAAGAAACTTAGATATTCCTTGACTAGTATATAAAACTTGAAATTATATTATTATGGTCCTTAAAGACATATTCAATCTTTATCTCAATATGGAAAACCAATATATCTATTGGTTTTGTCTTTTAGAAATCAAAAGATTTAAAGATCTTTACAAGATAGTTAAGACTAAATGCTTCAAAAGGATCAAAACAAGAAATATTTGAAAATAGGGTTATAGATAAATCTAAAATAATTTATCATAATCTTGTTTAGGTGACTTAGCTTTTGAAACACATCAGAAGGTCTGCTATAAATAATTTTATCAAAAACCTCTCATAGACTTACTAGTCTTAATGTTGCTCTAACATGTCAAAACCCATTATATATTGAATTAGCACTTCAAGACACCTTAGACATACGTATATAGGTGTATTATGATTTATAAATGTTTAGATAAATTGTTTGGCTTTTCAATTTTAATATTTTACCCAAAAATTCAATAAATCATGTTTTGTCTATTAGGCTTAATTACCCTCTAGTAGGTCAAAACTCATGATATAGTTTTATTATAAAAAATATACTTCTATGAGGTATATACAGATGAATTAAAGGTATTTAAACCTTATTTTATATTTTTTAAACTCAATTTTTAAGTTTATAAACCAATATCTCTCCTCGTTGTCAAAGAAACATAGAAAATAGAGTATGTCTTACACATACTCAATTGGTCAGAGGAGCCCAATCGATGAACCATCTATGTGGACACATCCAAATGGGATTTTTAGGATATAATGACCTATTTATAATATTCATTTGGATCTAAGAGATAAAGATATATTTGGTTAGAGGCATCTCTTAAGATAATTCACTCACCCTTGAGTGTGTAAAATGAGTGAAATTTGGTCACATGTTACACGAGAACCATGAGGGATAGAGATAAACCATAAAGTCCTACATGTGTAGGGGTGAGTATTATAAGAAATATTTAGAGGATTTTATATAACTTGAGATGGATGAGATGTATCAATGAGGTTTCTCTCATGGACAAATCTCTAAGAATAAGCCAAATGTTGGTCAATAGAGGCCTGTATAATCTGACTCATTAGCCTAATCGCTGAACCATCTATACAAAGACATATAAATATGGGTTTTTAGGTTAGAAAAACCTTTATCTAGACTAATTCATGCCCAAAGAGTGAAATTTATAGTTGGTTGGAGGCATCCCTTAAGATAATTCACTTGTCCATGTGTGTGAAAAATGAGCAAACTTATATCACATACTGAATGAGAACCATGAGGGATAAAGATGAACCATCAACTCCTACATGTGTAGGGATGAGTCTTATAATAAATATTTGGAAAATTTTATCTAACACAACAATGAAAATATGTATCAATTAGGTTTGTCTCATACCCAAATCTCTTAAAATGGGCCAAATGTTGGTTAGTGGGGGCCATATATCTGACTCATCAACCCAATAAAAAAACCTTCTACATGAACAAGTTCAAATGGGAATTTTTAGGATAGAATAACCTTTTTAATATATTAATAGAGCCATAAAAGTGAAATTTTTATTTGGTTAGAGGCATCCTTTAAGATAATTAACTCATCCCTAAGTGTACAAAATAAGTGAACTTCCATCATGAGTTGCATGAGAAGTGTGAGGGATAGAGATGAACATTAGATCACAAATGTGTAGGGATGAGTCCTCTCAAAAAGATCAAGAGAATTTTATCTAACTAAATATGGATGAGATTCATTCAAAATATTTCTCTCATGGCCAAATCTCTTAGAATGGGCCAAAATTTGGTGAGTGGGGATCATATAGTCTAACTCGTCAACCCAATTAATGAACCATCTACATAAACACATCTAGATGGAAATTTTTAGGATAGAATGACCTTTGTATAATCTTGGTCAATCCCAAAGAATGAAATTTAAAATTGTTTAGAGACATCCCTTAAGATAATTCACTCATCCCTAAGTGTGCAAAATGAGAAAACTTCTATCACACATTACATGAGAACCATGAAGGATAGAGACTAACCATAAGATATTACATGTGTAAGGATGAGTCATGCAAGAAATAATAGGAGGATTTTATATAACTAAATATGGATGAGATGAAATAATAAGGTTTATCTCACAGCCAAATCTCTCAAAATGAGCCAAAAATTTGTTAGTGGGGGCTAAAGAATCTGACTTATCAACCTAATCAACCAACCATCTATACATACATGTCCAAATGGGTGTTTTTAGGCTAAAAACAAATTTGAATAATATTGGTTTAGATCTAAGATTGAAAGTTATATTTTATCAAAGTCATCCCTTAAGATAATTCACTTGCCCCTAAATGTACAAAATGAGTGAACTTTAGTCATGTGTTGCACAAAAACTGAGAAGCCTAGAAATGAAACATCAAATCTTAAACATGTAAGTGTGAGTTCCGTAATAAATATAAAGAGGATTTTATATTACTTGAGATGGATGAGACATATAAATGAGGTTTTTTTCATGACCAAATCTCTAAAAATGGGCTAAATGTTGGTTAATGGGGGCCATAAAATCTGACTCATCAGCCCAATCAACAAACTATATATCTGAACATGTAGGCTACAATGAAATTTATTTAGTCTTAGTTGGGAACCAAGAGTAAAATTTTTAGTTAGTCAGAGGCATACCTTAAGATAATTTCATCGTCCTTAAGTGTGTAAAATGAGTGAACTTCCATCACATATTGCATAAGAATCGTGAGGGATAAATATGAACCATCATATTCTACACATGTAAGGATAAGTCATCTAATAAATACCATTGGCATTTTTATCTAACTTGATATGGATGAGATGTAGAAATTAGGTTTTTATTGTGGCCAAATCTATCATAATAATCCAATATTTGGTTAGTAGGGTCATAAAATCTAACTCATCAACCCAATCGATGAACCATCTATGAGGACACATATGGATGGGAATTTTTAGTCTACAACTACATTTTGATGATCTTAGTTGACACTTGGGAGTGAAATTTGTAGTTATTTAGAGACATACCTTAATATAATTCACTCATCCCTAAGTGTGAAAAATGAGAAAACTTCTGTCACACATTGCATAAGAACTATGAGGCATAGAGATGAACTTTCAAATTTTACACATGTATGGATGAGTCCTCTAAGAAATCGCAAGATTATTTTATATAAATAAATATTTATTATTTTAAATAATGATGTTTCTATTATGGTCAAATATCTCATAATGGGTTAAAATTTGGCTAATAGGGGCCATAAAATTTGGCTCATCAACCCAATCGATGAACAATCTATGCAAACACATCAAAATGGGAATTTTGAGGCTATAATAACATTTTTATAGTCTTATTTGGGATATAGGGGAAAAAAATTAGTTTTTTAGAGGCATCTCTTTAGATAATTCACTTGTCCTCAAATGTGTAAAATGAGTAAACTTTGGTCATGCATTACACGAGAACCATGAGGGATAGAGATGAATCGTTAGCTCCTACACATGTAAGGATGAGTCATATAATAAATAAAAAGAGGATTGTATATTAAATTTATATGAATGAGACATATAAATTAGGTTTCCCTTGTGGCCAAATCTCTTAGAATGGGCCAAATGTTGTCAATGCAGGTCATAGAATTTGACTTGTCAACCCAATAGATGAATTGTCTATGTGGACCCATCCAGATGGGCATTTTTAGGTTAGAACACCATTTTTACTATCTTGATTTGGATTTGAGAGAAAAATTTCTAGTTTATTGGAGGCATACCTTAAGATAATTCACTCATCCCTGAATGTGTAAAATGAGAAAACTTCGATCACATGTTGCACAAGAAATGTGAGGGATGAAGATAAACTATCAACTCTTACACATGTAAGGATGATTCCTATAAGAAATATTGAAATTAATTTATCTACCTTAATATGGATGGGACATAGTAATGAGGGTTCTCTCATGCCCAAATCTCTTAGAATAGGGAGAAATTTGGTTAGTGGGGCCACAAAATCTGACTCATTAGCCCAATCGATGAACCATATGTGCTCACATTTTTGAATGGGAATTTTTAGGCTAGAACCAAATTTATATGATCTTATTTGGGTTCTAGGATTAGAATTTTTAGTTTATTAGAGGCATATACTATGAGAATTCATGTGTCCCTAAATGTGTAAAATGAATAAACATTAGTTGCATGTTACATGAGAATTATAAGGGATAGAGATGAAACATTAGCTCCTACATGTGTATGGATGAGTCCTATAAGACATATTAGGAGGATTTTATCTAAATTTAGATATAAAATATTTAATAACGAGGTTTCTCTCATATTCAAATCTCTTAGAATAGGCAAAAACTTAGTCAGCAGGGGTATATAATCTAACTCATCAGCCCAATTGATGAACAGTCTCTACAGACATGTCTAGATGGAAATTTTTAGTCTATAAAAACCTTTGTTCAATTTTGATTAGGATCTATGAGAAAAATTTATAGTTGATCAGAGGCATCGCTTAAGAGAATCCACTCATCCTTTAATGTGAAAAATGAGCAAACTTCCATTGTATATTGCACAAGAACCATGAGGGATAGAGATGAACCATCAATTCCTACACATGTAAGGATGAGTAATATAATAAATATCAAGAATATTTTATCTAACTCAAGATAGATGAGACATGAAAATGAGATTTTTCTTGTATCTAAATTTCTTAGAACATTCCAAATTTTAGTCAGTGAGGGCCATATATTCTGACTCATCAACCCAATTAATGAACCATCTATGTAAACATGTTAGGATAGGAAATTTTAGGCTATAATGACCTTTTATTGATCTTGGTGTGTGTTTGGAAATAAAATTTATAGTTTATTTGAGGCATCTATTAAGATAATCCACTCATCCTTGAGTGTACAAAAAGACCAAACTTTAATGACACACTGTAGGTGAACCTTGAGGGATAGAGATGAATTATCAACTCCTACACATGTAGGAACAATTTATATAAGAAATTATAAGAAGATTTTATCTAACTCAAGATGAACTATATGAAATAATGAGGTGTCTCTTATAGATAAATCTCTTATAACGTGCCAAAATTTGGTTAGTCAGGGTTATATATTCTGACTCATCAACCCAATCGATGAACCATCTATATATACATGTTACAATAGGAATTTTTAGGATACTCTAACCATTTTCTAGTCTCGGTGGGATCCTAATAATGAAGGTTGTAGTTGATTGGATACATCCCTTAAGAGAATCCACTCATCCTTGAGTGTGCAATAAAATAAACTTACATCATACATTATAGGAGAACCATGGGGGATAAAGATGAAATTTCAACTCCTACACATGCAAGGATGAGTTATCTAAGAAAGTCCAAGAAGATTTTATCTAAATAAAGATGAATAAGATCTAGAATTGAGATTTATATCACAAATAAATCTCTCAAAACATGCTAAAGGTTGGTTAGTGAGGGTCATATATTCTGACTCATCAACCCAATTGATGAACTATGTGCATGAACACATCAAGATAGGCATTTTAAGGCTACAATGACCATTTTTAGATCTCAGTGGGCCCCCAAAAGTGAAGGTTATAGTTTATTATAGGCATATATTAAGAGAATCCACTCATACCCAAGTGTAAAAAAAAAATGAAATTTCATTATGCATTATGGGAGAAATGTGAAGGATAGAGATAAACTATCAGCTCTTACATGTGCATAGATGATTCCTCTAAGAGAGCATAGATAAGATTATTTTCATGTTTTATTAAAATGATAAATAGAGAGAATGTGAAAATAATTTTCTTAAGGTAGATGATATTAATATAAATTGTTTTGGTTTCTCTTCGTTTCAATAAGATATTGTTCTCTACTCACAACACCAACCACGTGATGTTTGAAGCTCATCTGGTGCCATTAACCTACATTTAAATTGTTAGTAAAATATTTAAATAGAAATAAACACATAATGATAAAGTAGTTGAAAATTCAAATACATTAAATCAAATAACTTTACTATATTAATTTGAAACACTATATAAACTTACTAATTCAATCTAATGTACGTTCAAGATCAGCTCTATTTTCAAGTGTTTCGAGAATTGCTTCATGGTTAGATTCATGCACTTTCCAAAAAGCTATATTGTGAGGCTTTTCATGATATTTAATCATTTGAATATTTGTAGTAATAACTAGGTCTAAATAATGAATCACCAGCCCGTGTGTTTCAAATTCCTTAAATAATAATTGTTTTATTTTTTTATGATAGTACCTATAAAGCTAGGTTCTAGTAACCACTATGGATCTAGTGGGATAAATGAACTCTTCTCCATCCATAACATTTTTGGTTATTTTTTTGCCTCTACACAATGACACAAGTAGTAGTTTGTTCCCTTATCATTGTTCTTGATTGTAATGACTGCAAAAACATGCCCTAGATTTAAAGTATAATCAAATTGTAAGAACATATAAGAAAAAATAAAAATATCACTTGTATTTATTGTTGTATATTTTATTAAGAATAAATTATACCTAGTTGCACAAGATTTGAGATGTTATCAAAGTCAATTGATGATGCCATTTCATGATCTATCAATTTTTAAAGTGAATGGATATACTCTACAAGTGATATGGGTTTACAATACTATTCATCAATCTATTATTTTAATTCAAATTCATTCCAATTAAATTCCATACATGAGGAACAACAACATGCCATATCCTAAGTATAAATAGTCCACAAACTTGAATTTAAGATTTGAATGAAGTGGAAAACACTAGATCTAGGTACTATAATGTAATCTTCATACATTGACTTATGTTGTTCCTCTATTAATAACAATAATATTAATACATGAGAATTATTATCCAATCCATGACAAACATTTTCATTACACCAAGTCATCATAATAGCAACATCAATCAAATTAGCACCATATTTGTGCTTTGACCACTCTCTTTTAAATGATATTTTTACACATGCACCAACACTATCATGCTCCCTTTTTCCATTACCATCCTCAAAGAAGCTCCAAAAATGTTGCATGTCATTCCTCTTATGCATTTTGATTAACCAATAAAACATTCAATAATTATTAAACTACCCTGCACAATTGTTTGACCAAATTGAGTGTGTATCAAACATGATTTATCTTGCATTAATATTAATATAGAATATCTAAAAACAACGTTGGAAAATCTTTGGATAATGCGATCTGCCATTGCTCATATAAAAATGGTACTCCCTCAAAATAGTTATGTTATCATGTATGCTATCAAGTGCATGTTTGAATGTAATATGAAAAAGAATTTCAACTTGAATTGAATTATATTATTGAGATTAAACCTCATTCTATGGTTGTAGTGAGTATGTCATAGAAAAATCCATAACTAAATTAATGGTGTCAATTGGGAAGTTGTCCTTGCATGTTTTGAATTGATTATATAACCATTTTGATTTCTGTGTGTGTCTTTCATATTTGTAGCTAGTATTATTTTTAAATTCAAACATGAAATCACATACATAAAATTTGGTCATAACCAACTCACATCTTTATGACTCCTTTTCATGTTTTAACACATACATAAAATTTTTTTACTCTTTATAATAAACTAATTGCTTTCCAAATTCATGTGAAATATCTTCATGTAAACAACTAGTCAAATTTGATAAACCACCACAACTATTACATGTTCCATATAAACATTGTCTGGAAAAAAAAGGTATCCCTCAAGTCTTTGACATAAAAGACCTTGGATTAATGCTCTTGATGTTTTAAGTGGGGAGGACACCATACATTCTTGTGAAATCTTGTCAGTGTGTAAAGTAAAATATTTATGATGAAAAACATCAAAATACCTAAAAATTCTACATATACCCTAAAAAAACATGTGGTTCACTCTTGGTTGATTTTAACATAGAAATATTTTCAAATCTCAAATGACATTTTGCTAATTATCAATTGGGCATTAAATTTTTCAATAAACATTTTACAAAATTCTATTTGCTTCATGTCTAAATTTTTTTTGCATGTGGCTCATGATTTTTTGAGCCTTTTCTTATTTTAACAACATATTTTACATTAGATGAGACCCTTTTGTAGTCATACCAAAAAATTTCAATCAATTATTTTCTTCAACTAATACCTTATCTCTTCTTGGGAGTCTACCAGTAAATGCCCAACAATCCGTGAGTAAAGGGTCATCAAGCCTTGTTATTATTTTTATGAAACTTATTAGAGTTTTTTAATTTAAATTAAATTATTTACTATTTTTAGTAATAATTAAATATTTATTTATTTATTTACTCACTATAGATTCCATTATTACTTATCTTTCCACATTACTATCTTTATTCCAATTTTTATTACCTATTGCCTTAAATGCATTAAATAGATTCTTTACTATTGTACTATTTCTTCCCTCCATGTTTGATGTTTTTAACATAAAATTATGAATCAAATGGAACATTTTTTGCATTTTCATTAATTGAACAAATAGTTGACATCATTTTCTATAGATTTTATTCTTAAATGCATAGTTCCATACACGTTGAGCATGATGTTGAATTGATATTTTTGACATTTTACCTTCCATAGGTTCTATTATTTTTTAATCCATTTTAACCAAATACTTTGGTGTTCATATTATTATCCTTGGAGGTGTGGATGTCGGTTCTATATTTTATATTAAACTGGTTGGTGTTAACACTTCAACCATAATAGGGATAGTAGAGGGTTCACTATCTACATTAGACCTCATAGGTGAATTAAATTAATCTTCATTAGGAGACACATGATTTAGGTTCATTAATTGATGTTTATTATCATCATACTCATAAAAATCATTATGAATGGATGTTTCATTATATTATGTTTGTCCATAATTTTTATCATTCATTACAAATTCATTATTGACATGCTCTACATTTTGAATTTCATCTTACAACAAAGATTGATTTGGTTCTCTTATCTCAATTGAAGACATATGTAAAGTAAATTATATATAATTGGTCATGTTATTTTCATTAGAAGTATTACTTAGTGTATAATAACTTTCACCTTTCCTAAAAGCCCTTATGGATGCTCTCCTATCCGCTTGTCTTTTTCTTTATTTCTCTTATTTCTCTTCAATTTCCTCATTTATTAGCTCTTTAATTGGTATTTTGTGATGAATTCCCGACCCCATTATTTATCTTTGATAAAATAAGGAAATTTTAGATTTAAACTAGAAGAATTCATAGTGATTCAAATAAAATGAATAATTCATCAAATTTGCATAGTTACAGTAGAAAAACTAGTTTGTAATTTGGAAAGAATAAAACAAATGACTCATTTTCATGGGAAAGGCAAAATGAATTCATGAACCACAAAGGGCATGAATTATTTCAAAATAACATATTCCACATAGGATCCATGGAATAATAGGTAGAAACATTTAAGATCCCAAAGTAGTTGTGCAAAGGGCATATGCCATTTTCATATTTAGAAATTTTCCCCCACTTTCCCTCCAATTTTACCTCAATTTTAGGCTTGGGGGGGTCCCAAACCTGGCCAAAATCTATCATAGACCAGACAAAGGGAATTTAGAATAGATTTAGGTTTTTTTCCTTTTTATCGACATGTCTGGTCAGGAAGCTTTTATTATTCAAAAACAATTATATGGGTTTGTAGATGGGAAAAGTGTAGTTTTTGAATATATAATTATTTTTAATGTTAGAATATTATTTATAATTATTACTTAATTTATACATAACATACCTCATTATAGTCTACATACATATCATTAAAAATTTCGTTATAAATTTTTTAATATTAATTGAATTCTTATAAAACTTATATCTAAATAATCTACACATTGTCAACTATGCCTTAAAAAAATGATTTTCATGAAGTTAAGTTCAAAAAGTTGTGTTCATACACTTTTAGTTTTAATTATATAGCTATCTTGACTTGTAAAATTATTTAAAAATTATATATAATAAAATATTAAAAAAAAAATTCAACAATCTTTGACATCTTGCCTATCTATATATGAAATCTCATACAAAAATTCAATCATTCAATAAAAAAAAGTTTGTTTGTACACATGCAATCTCCTTATATTTTTATAAAAAAATGACCAACCTATTGCCATAAATGTGTCTATTTCAAACACTTTTATCATCTGGGTATTATAAAAAATTATATATTTAAAAACTACATTAAAATATCCATAATTAATGTTTTTATTTCATTGCCAGATTCATTTTTGAAGTATCTATAATATTATTTCTAATTTAAACTATTATTATTCTTAGAAAAAAAAAGTGTCATTTTATACCCCACCTTTTATCCCCCATTATCCTTCATCTACTTGTGTCCCACATTCTTATTAGAGTTAATTTTTTAATTTCTCTTACATTCATTTTTTTATATTCATTTTTATAAACATCTCATCCCATTTATTTTATTTACATTTTCACTTGTCTTACATTGAATTCTTTTATATTCACATTTACAATCTTTTGATCCCTTTTTTTTATATGGGTTTTTTAATTTAGAGGATAATACACTCATTTTTATATCCTTATTTTATATTAATTTCATTTTCTTATTTTGATTATTTATTTTTATTTATCACATCTTATGTTTTGTTTTATATTACATTTAGATGTGATTGATCAATTTACTTATAATATACCACATATCTTATGTTTTGATTTATATTTTTATCTTACTTATATTTGGTATGTTTTACATTTATTTATAACATATTTTGTTTGTTTGTTTTTCCATTTACTTACTTAAGATGTCATTTTTATGCTTAGTTTTAATTATTTTTGACCATGAATATGCTCACATTTTCTATAAAATAATGAAATATATATAACATCAAAACATCCTCATAACATGATATTATAACCATAACAAGTTATAATTTCGATTCCAAAAATTTATAACTCATGTATAAAGATAAAAATAAAAATAAATTATATATATATATATATATATATATATATATATATATATATATATATATATATATATATATATATATACATTTCTCAACAATTTTCTACATCAAATATACAATAGATGAATTAATAGTTATGAGTCACCTTCATCTTGAGGTGGGTGAGGTAACATGATATATAGAAAAAAATATTTCACATCACCAAGAGACATCTATAAAATATTGTATATAATGAATTCTTTTTCCCTCTCCCTTTAATCTAGCTAATTGTGTCTCTAGATCTATAACCTATGTTATTAATATGCATGTGTGTAGCTCGATATGTGGTTAAAGCCATATCTAGTATCATCACCTAATGCCATGAAATAACTTGTATCCCTAATGTAAGTATAGTTTTCAAAACAATAATAACCTACTCTCATTGATTCAACTCCCATGCAGTAGTTTTTACTAACTTAAATAATCTAGGGTGTTTTCTTATAGATGGTATTATATGATCTATCATACCTACTATATTAGTATCAATTAACACTACATATAAGATCTCATGATGCATATCCTCAATAGTGGATCCTCATAATTAATTCTCCACCACACCATCTAAAAAAATGAAGCAATTTAAGGTTAAATTATAATATATATATCAAAAATTATAAATTAAATCTATCACTAATCTCTAGCATGCATAGTTATAAGACCACAAAATAAAATTATAAAAAAATAATTAAATGCATATTTATTCCATTATATGGTTTTCTATAAAGTACCATATCCCCATATTCCATTCTATAAAATATAATCTTGTCCTCTTGCCTCCATAACAAGTAATCATAATAAAATCTCTTATTTTAACACTATGACTTATGAATTGATTGGGTGAATCACCTATCAATTAGACCTAGGATTTTGTATATCAAGGGCACATGAGGATTGACCCTAAGTTCATCCTCTATCCTCTATAATATTTGTTTCCATTTTTACCTCTTCCTCCCCTATTGATCACAAATAGTTCTCAACATTCATAGGTTTAATATTCACCCTTGTCATCATGATCCTCTTGAATTCCTAGAATAACTCACTCAATGGGGTGGGACAAGTAATGTGGATATTATATATATCTAACTAAACTAACATATAACTTAGGAAAAAATTGATGATCTAACCACCATGTGTTGTGGCCAATGACCACTACTCACCCATGTGCTCATATTATGGATGGAAATGTATCCCATGTGTCTATATTCCCCCTAAAAGGCATACATAAAACATATCCCACCTCATATTATTCTATGTTGGATATCTAGTAATATGTATTATCCTATGATCATGCAACCATCTCCTCATTTAAGGTATAAATTACTTGATCTTCTATGGTATTCCCTCTAACTATTACATTAGGAATTTCTTATAGATCCAACATGAAATTTTTTAATGAAACCCATCATATACTCTCTCATGTTCAATATGTCATATAAATCATGCACTGGCTTCACACATATGGAAACTCCCATATCATACATAGTGTCTTGATCTAATACAGATCAACATTAAACCGTAAAATACAAGGTCACTATACCATATATCTTATGACATAACACATACATAGTCATTAAGATAATAAATCACCTTATAAGTATCCATAACCTTGATCCATATATATTAAATAATCTAATGATTATCTTGTGATGATCATATAGTCATATTTTGTCTCGTACTATGCTATCTCATGCCACTCTATAATGGGCTTACGATAATTTAAAAAAATGGGTGTGGCCTCAACATGAAACCCTATTATGCCATGAAAACATTCTAAGGTGATGAACACATTCATAGTATCACCATCCACTTCCCATATAAATGTGTCAATGATCTTATCCCACTACCCCAAGAATGTTGTTAATGTCTCAATGTGAAGAGGTACAATGCACATCTACACAATTCCTTAAATCCATATTTTATCAAATAAGATATATCCTCATCCAATACTATAGATAATAAATATATCATCTTCCTAACATACAGGCTATTATAAAGTCTTAGTCACCCCTAAAATCAATTAAATAATAATACCTAGTTAGATATTGATCAAAAATTTAAAATAAATTAAAAATATAACTAAAATTAGAAAAAAAATAAAAAATGTCCCTTAGTTTATATTATATCAAGCATATTACTTCTAAATAACTACATAAACCATCTTAATTTATATTTAATTGGCCATGCAGTTCCCATCCTACTATATCAATCATATTTGTATTGTCTTTGCCATACACTTCATTCCCTACTATACCAGCTAGATATATAATATATTATACATTTTACATGATTCCCAACTGTAAAAACCATACCTATATGGTATAATCATTTTATTTCATATTAAAATACATAATTCACAATCATTAAATATCATACATATTGTGAGCAATCTCTATAGTATTGACCAAGCTATAAAGTGTTGTCCATTACACTTAAATTTTTCTTCATAACTACATTAAACATTTTGCATGGTATTAGCCAATTTCATGATTTTATAATGTATGCTATTAGCATGGATGATATATTTTTAATATAATATTTATTTATTTCATGGGGCATAATAAATAATTAAGGCATTAAATTTAAATCTTCATCTCCTACTCATTTCCCATAAAAAATTCTCTACATTTTAATGCTTGTTGTGAAAATTTACACTACATGGATTTACCCCTCCTAAATATACTCTATCTACCCAACCCAATGTTAATTACATCACCTAACTATATGTCTTGTATATAACTTCCATATAAATCTCCTTAGTATTTTATTTTAACCATCATCTCTCTTCATGCCGTAAATAGCCATCCAAAGCTCTAGATTTCTCAAAATAGAAAATGGCCAAAAGACTTAATTTTTGGCCTATTTATACATCTGAATACAAAATTAAAAAAATTATAATATTTGGTTTCATAATCCATATTTTTATCATATCTTTGTTTCTATATATCATTCAAAAAATTGAAGAATTGTTAGGATCCTAGCAAAGAAATAAATATTTTGGTACTAACCAAAAACAAATTGTATAAATTTAAAAATTATCCTATTTTTAAGGTATGATCATCACATTTATAGATTATAACCTTATATAATTTTCATTACGCGTAAAATCACATCTATAGTGAAAAATTTAGGTGTAAGTAAATATTTTAATTTGTTTTCTTTTATTATTATGTTTTTTAATTAGCATTTCCATTTATGCTTTCATGATGATATGTATCTTTATCAAAGCACCATATTTCATTAAACTATTTTGACATATGTTAAGATTTGGATGGGGAATATGTATAGACCACTATTTTTCATATTTCTATTTTACTAAATATCCATATTGAAGGATTATTTGGTGAATTTATCTCCTTGAGTACATGTCCTAAGGAGTACAGTAGGTAAGGGGTGGTGTTAGCTCATGTTAATTTGTGAGAGATGTTTAATTACTATACTATTTTAATTCCTTAATTACTATAATTATTTCATCCTCTTAGTATCTTTCCTTATTCTTTATCCATCTCATTTTTTATAGTTTTGTAGTCTCGCTATATTTCGTATTACATTGGCCCAACTAATACAATTTGTTTCTTGCTCGGTGGATATATTTATAATTTTGTATGTATTTTATACTATATTGTGACTGATAATATAGTATTGGGTCAGCTATTACCATTATTATATATTGATATAGATTCATACCATCAACTTATAATAATACAAACACACAAATATTTATATATATATATATATATATATATATAATTGTCATAAATATCATTCCCAACACACACAACACTTATTTACTCAGCTTACAATTGTATTTCTAACCTTAAATATTAAAATAAACATTTGGAAGGTAGGGTTGTATTATATTGGAGGTTAAGACTTTATGAAGGTATTTTGAAGCTTAATAAGGGGAGTTAAACCAATAATTTTAACCTTAGTATTTGGAATCAATAATAAGTACATTTAGGTATTCATCATTTCCATTTAAGGTCTTCACCTACAACATATCTTTAAAAGTTCCACTAGAGATAAGAGGGGGATTGCTATGCAAGTCAATCCAAAGAAATCTTATATATTCATATTATATTTCATTTTATTTACTTATTATATAAATATGTTTAGATTATTATTAGATTAACATGTATGTTTTTTTCCTCACCTAGGCTACCTTTATGTCGAATAAGATGGTGTATCATAGGGTGCCTAAGATTTACATTACAACTATTGTTTAGGACCTAGTCTAGGCCAATTTTTTTTATACTGCATTACAACTAGCCCTTATCACATTTATATCATTTTTATTTTAGCTGGTTTACAATATTAAATCTAATATACCCTTCTTCATAAAATACTTAAATATAATTTCCTTATTATATACTTGATACCCTATTTCTTACAACCATTGTTATACATCATCGATTGTATATTAGAACCTAGTTCAAACCATATCCCATATCTTATGTATAGGATTTAGATCCCTATACCATTAATATCAAGTGTGGATTTTTTTTACTATACATATGACCATATCAAGTTAGATCACTATATTTACATGTATACACATTCTACTTTTATCTCTTGTTTATATCATAGTCTATTAAGAGAAATAGGATTAAAAATTGATCATCTCTGCCCACATAAAAAGTAAATATACTATCAAAAGGATGATATGAAATGACATGTAAAGGTTCCTACCTTCCCATAATTTTTTGTATCATTCATCCATACCCTAATAGAGCCACTAATCAATTTCAAGCATTGAGTACCTACATGAAAATTCATGTGGCACTAATGATCAATATGAAGCTACCTATCTTGATATACTATATTTTCAAACTCTAATGGATCTTTGAATTTATTTTGAGACTAGATATGTAACTTGATATTCAACTAGTATAGAGGATGTGAATGATGTAATCACATCTTTTAATGTGATTTAAATTATGAGATTTTATTTTGCATTTTAAATTTTCCTTTTGATTTTTTTTATGATATTTTAACTTGTAATTTTTTTATGTTTTATATTTTCCTCCATATTATTTTAGAATGACAATAAAGGTTTTTATGATTATTAATATAATAAAGCTTAAACTTGGTAAATACATAAGAGAACAATATGGTTAGACACTCTTAAACATATACTTTAGAAGAGAGTGTGATATTATCTATAAACTACAAATGTCTCACATAAAAATAGGAGAGTGAACATTGAGTCCTATGAGGATTATAAAAATATAAGGTTATATAGTATGGGTATAGTAGTAATTAAAAATAAGAGGGGAGGTTCTTATCCATAAGAAACTTGTTACAACCCCTCAAGTTATACTAAGAAATTGTAATAATTTTTTTTACTATTAAAAATTAACATTAATTCAATATAATAAAATAATAAAATATACCAAAACCATAACTAAGAATAATATTACTTCTAATTTAGATATTGCATATAATTTTATTCTTATACAACTCCAATGAAAGTAAACACCGTAGGACATAGTTGCAAATGGTCTCATAATATAGTAACTACTATTAAATATATAAATACACAATATAATTACTTTCATATAAAAATTCAACCTAATACAATAAATAAATACCAACCTCTCTAGATCTTGAGTCAAACCAACTCATGTATCAATGAGAATCTCATGTGTCATCTCAAGGTATTACTGTAGTGGAGGAGGGAGAGCATCATCTAAGCACTTTACCACACCAACCATGGACCAATAATCCCCCACACAATCCCTTATTAGTTAATGTGCCTCCCTTCATGAAAAGGTAGATAGAATGGTATGGTAATCTAGTGAGATGTGTTAGTACCCTGTGTGTTGCAAGATTTATAAAAACATGTAGTGTACCGTAAATAAATACATGCAAACATTATATCACACAACATGAAAATTGAACATATGAAATGAAAATGTATATCAAACATTACTTTGGCCAAAGTTTTCATATAATCATTTAGATCGGTCAATTTCATAACACATCACTTGATTAGATTATCTATTGGTGGTGCTACCTAGGCTAGTGGAATATCTCTCACTACTTATTAGTATCATCAATATAGTTTCTAAAATAAAAATATATAACATAGTATATAAATCAAAGACTCATATATATTACACCCTCCATGAAATAATATCACATCATATGCTAAACAAGGAGAAATCAAGAGATACACATAATCATCTGTGCATGAATGGGTCTTACCTTAAAATCAATCCCAAACAAGAAATAAGACCACTATTTATACCACCCAAGTAAAACACACATTAAAATATAGACTATTTCAATAAGATCCAAGTAAATACACCTCAAGATAACCCATATTATCTTAGTCTGGTGTTCTTAGGAATAACTACTAATTTTTCCAAAATCAGTCATATAAATCGATCATAGCTAAATGAATCATAAGCTCTTATTCAAGAAAGCATGTATATATAACAAGAAACTCATAAAATTACACAAAATTTTAATATAATCACTCATTTACACTCACAAGGTTGTATGCATACATATAAGATATTCTACTTATTGCTTCCAAACCATAATGATCAAGAACAATCTAACACATACATTAAATATATCAACATAAGTAATAGTTTTAAGATACAATAATAGTATGTACCATCTAAGCATATAATTTTAAGCTAAAGCATTCTATGATATCCCATACTATCATAGATCATTGTGTATGATCACCCTACTCAAACAAGAAAACAATCTTACACATAATTTTATTAATAAGCAATTAATGGATTCTACCATCCAGATATACCATTAATAATAATATGAGGAAAATATCATCTCTAGGCACACATTACAATGCTCTATTTATTCTAGAAATGTTTAATCACATACACATGAAAACCTCTCACAAATACACATAAGTTTTCATCCTATCATGACTCTGCTGGATTTGACTTTGTCATCATGTTGCATAATATTAAGGTACTACATATATACTATTTTATCATTTCTTTCCAAGCCATAAGTTCTTTACATCAACTTTAGTATGATTTTTATATGGGAATCTAAGGAAACAATAAATTTTCATCCAAAATTTGATCTTGCATTAAATAAAAATCATTATCTCTTTTATTTAATGACTCAGTTATGTTATCATATAAAATAATTCCATGAAAGTCATGCTTATTAATTAATAATAATATTCTATCTATAATGCAATTCTGTTCAATCCATGATATGGAAATCCAAGGAAAAGATAAAGTTTGATCGAGCATTTAATCTTTTAAAATAAATATAAGTTCATTTAAATGAATCATCACTTTTAATTATTTGATGTTAATGTTTCAAATACATGACTCAACTCTATACTAGCATACCCATCCATTTCATATTAAACTCAAGCTCAATATTATACTAGGCATATAATTTAATGACCAATTAGTTTAAAACTAACTAGGCATTTAAATTTATAATCATTGATTTTATTATAATTACACAATGGTTTATAATAATCAACATTCATTTAAAAACTAGAAACTAGTTTGCTTGACTCAACAATTATCAAAGACTATCAACATAATAACAACATGAATTTAAATGTTTTGAAATTCAATTTTAATATATATGATGTAGAAAATGTATTCTCATACATGCTCAACATCCATGTCATAATATAATGGAGAATAGAATGCAGATTGAAACTGATTCAGGTGTTGCTCATTAAAACTCAATATTAATTTTATAATCATCACTCAACATTTTTATACAATGAATTTAATTATACACTTAGTATTTATCTCTTAGGTTTTGATTTTTTATTTTGGACAAGGAGTTTCTAACTATTGGATGGCATTTTTTTTCAAATGGTAAAAGACTAGATGGTTCTAAATAAATGATTGGGTGTCTCAATATGGAACCTAACATCTCATTTACAGCCTAGCATCCCAATATTAATCAATACATGTTAATAATAGCTATCAGTCAAAAATTTAATTTAGATAAATCAATTTTAAGAACGTATCTTCTAATTACTGACTCATCCATGCTAACAAAAAGTTACAACAAAGAGAGAGTAGCTGAAAACTTTAAAGCATTTGAATGGTCATTGACTTCAGAAGACAATGGTAGCATTATCAAGCTTGAGAAAGGATATATAATATGTTGAGATTCTCTTTTTAATGCTACCACCAACCCCTACTAAAGCCTTGAAGAATTATGGGATGGTAAGATTTAGCTTCTATTAAATGGGAAGAAGCTAATTTATTGTAAAATTCATGTCCATTCCCATGTAATATTAAATAAGACTTATCATTTATCTCACCACAGATTCATAAGATGGATAGGTTTGGATTTTATCAAAAATAATATAGAAAGGCTAATTTTACAATCTATTTCATTTATCTTACTAGCCCTAGATAACTACCCTATATCCAAGATCCTCCTTAATATAAGATTTATCGGCCATGCAATTTTCCAACTCAACATTCCCAATTCATCCAAATTAAAATGTAGACCAAGGGGATGAGTGAAATTCAAAAATTAATTCAATCATAAATAAGGTGATATGCTATATACAAAGCTCAGTTGATGATAAATATAAAGCATTATCTTATATTGGAAAAATTCAAGATAGACAATGCCTCTAATTGTGCAATTTTGGAATGGTCATGGGAGAAAACAAAATAAAACATAAAGTAATCTCATTAGAAGTTGAGAGGAATTTATCACTAAATTAAGCTCTTGACAATTATTTGGGTTATATCCAAGAAATGTTTCCCATTTAAAAATGAAACCCAATTCAGATAACATAAGATGTCATTCACAACATTTCATCAGTTTGTTAATGTTTGAATGGTTCATTTTAATTTTACATGGTAGAATTATATTTGACATAGTCTTAAAGTCAAAACAATTGAAAACTTAGGGTATGAAATAATTAATACACATACCATATCATCTTTTTATCATACATATAGAAAAAATTATGAAACCTACCTATATATTCTGCTAGAGATTTCTCTACTTTTCCTTCCAACTTACTTCTTCCAAATTATTTTGGTTTCTCTCTAACTCTATGTGTGTTAAGTCAAATTTTTTTCCTTTATTTAAAAATTTCCCCCACCTTATAACTTTTGTGCTCTACCTTGCATGTAGACTATCTTTTTTTTAATTATCCCATGTAAGTCAATATAATAATTTAATTTTATCTATTGTAAATTTAATCCACTAACTTCTGTTAATCTTTTCTTTCACTTTAGTTTATTAAACTAAAATTCTAAGTTAACAAAAATAATAATAATAAAATGTATTTTCTTAATTTTCAAGTAAATCCCTACATGTAAATTTAATATTGTCCTAACATAACTATAGAATTTAAAATAATTATTTTTCCATGAAAATTATCTATTTTACCAGTGAATAATTATGTCATTTATTTCCTTTTTATTTGAAAAATAATCATTTACACAATATTTATGTCTATTATCATTAATATTTATTTTTTGGATTCAAATGAAAAAATTAATTCAATTAGAAAATAAATCTAATGCATACTAAAATTAATTCCACACACAAATTATCATAATTAACACACACTAATACTTTTACACAAATATCATTCAAAATCTATTGTGCATACGAGTAGGGTTAGTAGCATTTTTCCCTAATTTTCCCCCAACTGTTACATCTAGTTGATCCTCTCTGATGATAAACTCCCTCATAAATCTCTAAGGGTAGGTTCTATCCTACATCCACCTCGTAACAAGTAGGTATTTAGTCTGAGTCATCATATATATCAACCAATGATTCCAAACTAAGAAATATACATTCTCAATGTATAGAATTATCAAAATATAACTACCACACAATGTATATTAATCAACAATATCACTATTCCATACCAGTATATGTGAAAATTCTCAAATCAAAGCAATAGTAATTAGATATTAACCATACTAATCCATGAATTTATAGGTTATTAATTATAGGGTAAAATCAACATTTTAATAGCATAAAAACTTACTATTAAGTATCAAATCATTCTCAAAATGTAAAATATTACTTGAAAAACTCATACTAGTTCTCTTAACTATCACTAATATCAGAGAATTGGTCCCTCAAGACCCTAATCTATGGCATTTTCTATTCTACAAACAAGTTTCATAAAAAGTCACTTTATGCTAATTAGTTCCATCATCACTACCTCGAGGTCTAGAACTAAAATAAAAGTCTAATAACAACTCGGTAAAAGTTTCATTGCTAACTCAACAAGACATGAGATCACCATAAAAGTCAAAACAAATAATCTTACAACTAAATTTAACAAGTCCCACTTGATAAATCCTAGATTTTACAAGTCTATTTATTAGATCCAAGTCAGTAATAATTGAGTTAATGTGATACTGAGTAGGAAACCATCCTATCCCTTATAACCCACATTCCTAAATCACCAATCATCCCTAAGGTCTCTATGACTAGATGATTTTCAAAAAAATTATATGGTTCTATGAAACACAAATTTGTACTAACAGATCATAAAAAGCAATATGATATGCTAATAGATTCCATACTTACTAACATACACACAAGAGAAATTATACAATCATCCCAAGATTGTATTAAGTTGATACTAATAAATCATAACTAGTATTATATCCTACAACTTAATCTACAATATTATATTCATAGTTAATAGATAATAATACCATAATTATCATAACATACAAAATCTAAAGATCATACCATCCTTTCAACTTTATAAATGAGATAGTGTCTCCTTGCTTGCATGACTAGCACACAATAGTTAAAAATTTTATCTCCACCCTTTTAGACTATTAATATGTCATGCACATCTTATAGCTTACTTTTTATTGAAGAAAGGTACATATATAACTCTTCAAAACAATATTCTTCAAGAAGAGAATAATATTAATCTAAAAAAAGATATACATTACCATAATAATTGTAATCAACTAGAATTAATATGAATTCAATGTTAGCCACTCCTTGAGGTCAAGTACACAAATAAGATAAAATAGTAACTCATTAAAGTTACAAAGTGGAAAAATAGATAACTAACATCTCATTAACAAAACATCCCACACACCCTCATATGGTAAAAGGAAACATCACAATCCTCATTGCCAATCACTATCACTTACCAACTTTAAAGTGTAAAATTATAACCTACCTCCATAACTAGAAGGAAAAATTATAACCTCAAATATGCATCAATCTACCCAATCCTACAAATTTTCTCAAGGAGAAGTGGTAAA
Source organism: Torreya grandis (assembly GCA_037957365.1). Taxonomy (NCBI): domain Eukaryota; kingdom Viridiplantae; phylum Streptophyta; class Pinopsida; order Cupressales; family Taxaceae; genus Torreya; species Torreya grandis. Next base: position 1,180,602 of record JARHVA010004766.1, on the reverse strand, counting down.
CACTATCCCATGAGCCCATGGGGAAATAGTTCAAAACAATAATTTAGAAAGAAGTTTTTGGCTAAGGAAACTCTGAATCAACATCCTAAAAATATGAATATTCTTAGTATCTTAAATTAATTTAAGAGGAGAGTGAGAGAATAAAAAATCATCGAAGAGAGATAACACCTATTCTCAGGTATATAATAATACAAGAATTATAATCTAAAGAACAAAATCCTAACATAAAGGAATATTAAACAAGATACCTACATTCAAATACACAAAAATTTCCACTACACCAGGTGGTGCCAAACTAGAATGGTCCTACAGGATTCCCATTCCTATGATATGTGTATCTACGACACAACTAAGCATAATTACTTAAGTCATAGCACTCTATAATTTTAAAACACTCACAAATCAAAACACAAATGGTGAGGGTGATTCAAGGAAGACATAATCACACTTGAGGTGTTCAATATAAAGATGAAAAACATGGTAAGGAACTTCTTTTCATGATAGAGGAACTAAATATTCACTCACTTACCCATATACCTTATAAAAATATCACTAATGAGACAATAATTAACCAACCCTTTAGAAACTCTAAGAGGGTATGAATGATCTAAGGGTACACACTCAATTTATGACATACACATTCTGAATTCTCCTTTTTGATAAATAGAGGGATACAACAATTTTAATGGACTCATTAGGTCCTAGAGTTCGAGCCATAGATCTAATACCAAATCTTTCAACCCCTCAAGTTGTACTTAGAAAATTTAGAAAATGTTTTTTTTACTATTAAACAATTAACATTCATTTCATAGAATAAAACAATACAATATACCAAAAACATAACTAAGAATAATAGTACTTCTAATTTAGATACTGCATACAATTTCATTCGTATACAAATCTAGGGAAAGTAAACATAATAAGACACATTTATGACTTGTCTCATAATATATCAACTAGTGTTTAATATACAAATACATATTATAATTATATTCCTTTAGGTATATATCCTAATACAATAGACAAATACCAAGCTCTTTGGAACTCAATTAAAACCAACTCATGTATCACTAATAATCTCAAGTGTCATCTCCAAGTAGTACTATAGTGGAGGAGGAAGAGAATCATCCAAGCACTTTACCACACTAACCATATACCAATGATCCCCCACACAATCCCCTATCAAGAAATGACCTTTCCTTCATAGATAGGTAGATATAATGGTGTGAGAATCTAGCAAGATGTGTTAGTGCCCCTATGTTGTAAGATTCTAAAAACATGAAGTGTATTTTACATAAGTCCATTTTAAAATGATATTGTACATCATGAAAATCAAACATATGAAATGACAATGTCTATAAAACATTACTTTGGCCAAAGTTTTCATACAATAATTTAGATCAATAAATTTCATAACACACCATTTGATTACATTATCTATTGATGGTACTACCTAGGCTAATGGAATCTATCTCACTGCCTATTAATATCATTAATATAGTTTCTAAAATAAACATATATAATATAGGATATAATTAAAAGACTCATATTTATTACACCTTCCATCCAATAATATCACATCGCATGCTAAAAAATGATAAATCAAGATATACACATAATCATCTATGCATAAATGGATCTTACCTTAAAATCATTTCCAAACTGGAAACAAGACCACTATTTATACCACCTAGGTAAAATAGATAATAAACTATTAACTATTTCAATAAGATCTGAGGAACTTCACCTCAATACAACCCATATTATCTTAGTTTGGTGTTCTTAGGCATCACTAATAGCTTTTCCACAATGAGCCATATAAAGAGATCATAACTACATGAATCATATGCTTTTATTCAAGAATATATATATATATATATATATATATATATATATATATATATATATATATATAATGAGAAAGTCATACAATTACAGAAAATTTTAATCTAATCATTCATTTACACTCACAAGGTTGTATGCATACATACAAGATATTCTACTTATTGCTACCAAACCATACTAATCAAGAACAATACAACACATACACTAAATCAGTCAATGTAAGTAAGAGTCTAGACATGCAACAATAATATGTACCATCTAAGCATATAATTTTAAGTTAAATCATTTTATGATATCCCATACTATCATATCTCATTGTGCATGAGAGCCCTACTCAAACACAAAAACAATTTTACACATAATTTTATTAACAAGGAATTAATGGATTATACCAACTAGGTATACCAGCAATAATAATCAGAGGAAAACATCATCTCTAGGCCCAAATTATAATGCTCTATTTATTATATATATTTCTAATCACTTAAAAATGAAATACTCTCACAAATATAATACACACAAGTTTTAATCCTATCATTGAGAACTACCCTACATCCAAGCTCCTCTTCAATATAAGATTTAACAACCATGCAATATTCCAACTCAGCATTCCCAATTCATCCAAATTAAAACATAGACCAAGGAAATGAGCATAGGTTAAAAACTAATTCAACCATAATTAATGTGATACATTGCATACAAATCTTAGTTGATAATAAATATAAAGTGCTAGCTTATATTGGAAAATTTTAAGATAGACAATACCTCTAATTGCACAAGTTTGGAATGGTAAAGGGAGAAAACAAAGTAAAACACATAGTAATGTTTTTAGAATTTGAGAAGGCATTTTTTTCTAACTTAATCTCTTGATAATTGTTAACACTTGGATTTGCACCCTTGAAGAAAACCATAGTCTTCTTCATCCAAGTGGCACAATAAAATCATCTCTTTTTTATGGGTGATAATTTATTTGAGATAAATCTCTAGATTTAAGGGCTATCTCTCCTGATGCACCTGTGAAGATCTATATATCCTAATCTATTGATTGTGTATGAAAAGAGAGAAAATAGAAGACAAAAATAAATAAATGGTGATGCACCAATATGTATTGTCCTCATGACCCTTTATACATTATTACATCGTTACTTAAATAATGACAAGGCTTCATTGCATAAGACTCACAACCCTTTATGCATTATTACATCATTATTTCTCTTTTTATATTCAAAAGGTATTTAACATTCAAGAGGGATACATAAAATTTCATAAAATAATATGACTTTGAACCACTTTCAAAATGTTTATACACTTATTAGAGAATACTAACGAGAACTTGTAACAAATACTTGTTTGTACGTTTGGTGGGAAATCAAGGATACAAGTTAGGAAAGACAACTTTCACTGAATGAGAAGAACATAATGTTAAATTGATACACAAAAATGTAATGTGTGAGTATCAAAATTTCTCTTACTTTCTTCAAGAGTTTTCAATACAAATCTAGTTAGAGTTTTGTCATTAACCAGTGGAGGCTACATTGAGAATAGGATGAATACATATATATAGTTTTCTGAAGGGAGATTAAATGATTGAGATTGCATGATAAATTTTACATGTGTCAATTAGGAATAGGAATAGTTTCCATCAATATTTAGAGGAATGACCTTTGATATTAGTATGTCCATCTTTCTTTGGCATTGGTTGCTCTTTGCTATCTCATTGTTTACTTTACACATTTGTTATTATCCCCTTTGTTTATATTCAAATTACCAATTTAAAAATTAATGGCTATTTATTGTAGCTTTAAATTGATGTTCTATGGGCTATCGCCTTTTGAACCATTTTTTTGACATTCTTGTAGACAATTTATCTATGGGATTCTATCAGGCTTTATGTCTATGTCTTTGTTATTTCTTTCAAGAAAAATGTCTTGTCCATTTATTTCAATAAATTTTCTTGAAATAAATAAATTTTTTCTTTGTCTCTATCTTGGTCTTCTTCAGACTTTTTATCCAAGGGAATTCCTTGAACACTTGATCTGAAAGAATTCTATCTTTCATTTGTAGGAAAATTATCTTAGATAATTTTCCCACAAGAAATCCTTTCTCTTTCTTGCTTGATCCCTTTAGAACTGACCCTTCAGTAATCTTGAAAAGGTACTCCTACCCTTAAGATTTATTGAAAAATACCGTTCAAAAAAACTATTTGGCCCTTTGGAAGAATTGCAATTTTCCATATGCCTTTGGTTCTTTCAAAATGATTCTTTTAGACTTTTGGAAATGCCTTTTAGAAAAGTCACAAGGGTGAACCTACCCTTTGGAGAAATTTATATTATCCCTTTAGACTTTTTACAAACATCAATGTGCCCTTCAAAAAAGTTGAAAAGGTCCACTTAGCTTGAAAAGAGCCCTTTGGGAAAGCTGCAAAGTACCCTTCAGCTTGGAAGATATCCTTTTAAGAAATTGAAAAGGACCTTCAGAAATAAAGCCCTAGAAAAAAAGTTCATAAGAGTTCACTTGAGGCTAAGGAAAAACTTTCAAAGGAATTCTTTCAGGTAAAAAACCTAAAATAAATAGCCTTGTATAAAACTTGAAGGAAAATAAAACCCAAAAGAACTCACTTATGCTTGGAACAATGTTTGAAATGAAAAAACACTCGAACAATAACCCGAAGAAAGCTTTCTAAAATGAAATATTTGAAACTTCTCCATAAACATTGCACAAATCATTTTTGAACAAATATTCATTTTAGACTCATCCAAACATTAGATAAGCAACTTGTTTTTTCAATATGGATGGCCAATTTTGGTTTGAAAGAGAAAAATTTGGTAAACAAAATGGTGACTTATAGGTGTAGTATTATTTCTATACTAATCAGACCAAGTAGTCTTATCCACTGAAAGGCCAATGGATTCAATGAATTCTTAAACATGACTATCAATGATTCTACCAACACAAAATAGAAGGAAAACATAGATGAAAATGATAAGACCCAAAAGAATATAACAATACATAGAAAAATACACACATGTGCATAAGCACTTAGGGAACCCAAATTAAATATAATAATTATGTACAATAAAAGGAGAACATTTAGTAACAATGCTTTAGATATATCCCATTGACAAGGATATATATATCCTATCCATCCAACTTTGAAAGTTGAAAAGCATTGTGTTGTTTACAATCAATGGTCATGTATGGGCCACTCCACAAAGCATCAAACTTTTGTGTCTACCATGCTTAGCTCTATCTTCATCCTACTTGAGAAAAATGTCTCCTTCTCTAAACATCCTTAGCATAGAATTCTTGTCAAAATTATTCTTTGTCTACTTCTTATGAGTAGTCAAGGTACGCATTTCCTAATCTCTTGCCTCCTCAAGCTCCATCAATTCACATAATCTAACTCCCATGATATAATTCTCCATCAACTACAATTGATGAGTTAGATCTAAAGCTGGAAATTTGAGTGAAATAGGAAGTCTAGCTTCCCTTCCATACACAAGTGTATATGATAAGTTTCCAATTTCTCTCTTCAGAGTGATTCTATCATCCCAAAGGGATATTTTCAAATTAGTGTGCCATGTTCATTGATTTTCCTCAATTATCCTCTTGATGATCCTAATCAAATTATTATTTGTGGACTCTACTAGTCCATTTCCCTGGGGCTAATAGTTAGATGAAGTGTTGAGGTAAATTCCATGTTTCAATGTCCATTTGCTTATCCTTGCTCTTAAAAATTCCAATGCATTGTCTAAGATGATAGTTGAGGGAGATCCAAACCTTATTATTATGTTCTCATAGAAATCTAGGACTAAATTTTCACTAGCCTCTTTAAGAGATACAATGTTAACCCATCTAGTGAAATAACTAGTGGTTGTCTACACCCACTTGTGACCAACACTAGAAGGATGATTGATCATACCTATGAAATATGAACCCCATTGCATGAAATTTTGTTCAAATTGGATTAGATGAAGAGGTAAAGTAGGTAGTTTTTGTTTTCCATCAAATAGGGCACATTTATATAATTTTCTCACCCAAGCATGGGTGTCTTTGAACAAACTAGTACAAAAATAACTAGCCCTCATGATCTTAGTAGCAGTGGTTCTGAAAGCAATGTGACCACCAACTGGGCCATCATGAAACTCATGTAATAATTTTTTAATCTATTAAAATTCAATACATCTCAAAAGTACACCTAATTTTTTTTTTAAAATTATTCCATCTAAAAGTACATAGGGAATATATAACAGTCTATAACACCTTCTTTTGGCTCTATCAAGACCTTATGGATAGTCACCAGTCTGAAGGAAGTGGATCATGTCTTATGTATAACTTCTCATTATTGAAGGTGCAGATGTTACAAGATTATCATGAAATATCAAAAAAACCTCTTTTTATTTTTTCAAATATGAGGTAAGATGTTCACACAATCCTTTCCCTTTTACTAGCATGGTTGACTTGATCTATACATCATATTTCATTACTTCGGTGATCCATCCTACCCTTTTCTCATTCAAGTCTCTGCTAAATATAAAATATTTCACACTAGTTTCAGGCACAAAAATGTGAATTTTATTACTAGAAAACATGTACCTAAATTTTTTAAACTTCTAATTATAGCAAGCACTTATTTTTTAATGTATGTGTACTTTACCTCATCCTTCTAAACCTTGACTGGAGAAGGCAATAGGTTGTTCTAAGTTTTCATCATTTATTTGGGTCAACATCATAGAAATCACCTCTTCATTTCTAAAAGTGTATATATTGAATTCTTGGAGAAGTTAGGACTTGTGAGAGTAGGATCTTGTGTAATGCCTTGTTTGAATCTCGTGAATACATTATTTTTACCTTCCTATCTAGGTGAATATCTCATATTCTCTCAACATGGAGGTTAAGGGCTTAATTAGATTAGAAAAATTAGTAATGAATCTCCTAATGAAATTAATCTTGCCAAAGAAACTTTGTAGACACTTTTTGTGTTTATGAAAAGTCAATTCTAAAATAACACTTACCCTTTTTGGATCAATGGATAGACCTTTCTTTGAAACAATGTGGCCCATGAGATTGCCTTCATGAATAGAAAATACACACTTATTTAGGTTTAAAGAGATCCAAAAATCTCTACACCTCTCAAATATCTATCTTAGGTGATTCAAATGGTCATTTGTATTTTTAGAAAAAATTGTTACATCATCCAGATAAACCAACACAATGTCATTGATCAAGCCTTAGAAAGCCATATCCATCATACACTAGAAAGTGGCTCCAGCATTTGATAATCCAAAGAGAATCTTCCTATAGGTATATGTGCCCCATTTGGTGGTAAATCATGTTTTCTATTTATCACTTTTATTGACTAGAATCTGATTATATCTAAAATAGCCATCAAAGAGAGAAAATATTTCACTACCTACTACAACTTGTAGAATTTGCTCCATAAAAGGGAGAGGATAATTATCCCTCAAAGATACTCTATTAAAGTCCCTAAAATAAACACACAACCTGATTTCTCCATTTTTATTTGTAATAGGCACTAAATTGGCCAACCAAGAAGAATGCCTGATAGGAAAAATGATTCTAGACTCAATCAATTTAGTTAACTCTTTCTTCATGAGGGGTTGAATATTTTGATTAATTTACCTTTTCCTTTGTTTTATGGGTTTATCATTTTCATATAAATCTATGGTGTGTTGATCCAAGCTTCGGTCAAACCCTTCAAATCATTGTACTCTAATGCAAAAATGTCACTAAAATCTTTGCATAGTTTAATGAAATCATGTTTTTCCTGACTAGTGCATACCTGCCCAAGTGCAAGCATCCTATCTTTAAATATTTATATCCTTTCATAGTTTTCCTACTTAGTGGACATGCATAACTTTTACTTCTTAAGCTCATCATCTTAATTTAAAATACTCTCAAGAGTCACTAAACCTTTAAGAATCTTATTAGACTCTAGTTGGACAATTTGGTTGCCATATTGTTGTTGTAGATTATACAAATTTTGGTAAAGAATTAATCTTCTTATTTTAGGAAAAGTATTATTTTTATCATTGTCAAAAACCTGCCAATTGGTGACATTATCTAGTACATAAGGTCTCACAATCACCTTCAGATGGGATTGGTTCCTACCTTCTGTTATGCCCTTTGGAACATCAAATTGAGCACTAATAGATGCTAACCCATTCTTATTATATTATCTTGGAATATAGGTAATGTTAAATTCCATGAAGTCTTCTACAATATCCCAAACTCTATGTTTGTAATACTTGAGCAAGGAGTTTTTAGTCAAATTTTTCCCTCTTACTTGATTAACAACTAACTCACTATCACCAAATACTTACAATTCTTTGACACCTATTTTCCTTGCCCATTCCAAGCCATGAATGAGGGTTTCATAATAAACCACATTGAAAGTACAAGAGAACTAAAATCTAAAAGTAAAAAAAAAAAAAAAAAAACATTTCTTTTGAATGTTAAACCAACATAGCTACACCACCTACAACAATCTTGCTTTTGGATCCATCAAATAAAACATACCAAATGACATTCACATCCTCACTTGATTTAATCAAATTAGTAATTAATGATTATTTATCATGCATATAGTAGACTCATATACTATATTATTCAATAAATTTATATGGATCATGTTCATAGTTGTTATCTCCCCACTCATCTATGAACAAGTTGGAAATCCCTTCAAGGGAAGATGATGGGGATTGGTCGATGTGAAAATCTTATTCATCAATGATATAGTAGTTAAAATTTCCTACCTTAGGTGAACATGGTTTCAAATGATATCTATGAATGGGTTCTAAGCTATAAACACCATGTATGACCAATTGGCTGCTAGATATCCACCTATCTTAGAAATGAAGTCCCTTGAAAGACAAAGGGAAAAATAAGGAGGTAAATATGATACCACCACATCATGAGGGATTTAAAAGGTAGGAAAATCATGAAGGATCAAATTTATACCTTTTACAATCCCTAAATTTTTTGCTAGTGATCCATCTAGTTGCAAAACTTCTTTAGTCATTGGCTCATGTTTGAGACCTAGTTTATCTACTATGCATTTGGGCATCACTAAGGTACTTGCTCCATTGTCTATGACACAATTATGAACAAAAAAATAAAGAATTATTATGGATAAGTATAAATTATGATTATTCTCATCCTTCTTTACTTGACTATCTATAAATTGAGTTTCATTGACCAAGACTACATTTTCACTTGGTAGTGAGTCAGCTTATTTACCCAATCCATACAATTCCTTTTGAAACATATATTTCTATCCTCAAAGTGCTAGATAATCCCATAATGAAAATTTCACATGAATATTTTTCATCTAATCTAAACCATTAATATAAGGATTACATACTTTGGGATTTTATTTTTGAACATTTGCACCTTGTGATGTAGCATATGGAGGCAGAGTTGTAGAAGTGGATTTAAAACATTGAATATTCTAATTTTCTTGTGGTTTATGAGTTTAAATAGGCATATATCTCATCTAAGATATTTTAAGCATTAAAAAATTTCCTTAAATATCTCCTTGATTTATTCCTTGAGTGGTTCCCTAAACTTCATCAACAACTCCCCTCTTAGACCTTGTGTTGGAAGCAACATTAGTATGTTGATTGCTTGCATTCCTTACATAATTTATTGTAAAAAATTCACCCTCCAAATGATTTATTAGGTTGGAATAATATTTAGGTTATCTCTTATCCATATTAAATTATATTATAATCTCAAAATTTGAAAAGTGAGATGTTTGATCACATTGTGTAGACATAACTTGATTTTGCATTTCATTGGCATAAGCCACCTATTCTTGGCCATGTTTAAAGGATGGATAATTGGGTTACTCTTGAAATAAATTGTTTTGAGTGGGAAATATGGCTTTGGAGGATGAGGGATCATTTGGATTATAGTTTTTGTAAGGCTTGACATGGGTGATTTGACCTTGTACTTGATTATTGTTTTGGAAGGGTGACTTGTTTACCCACCAATTTGATTATATGATTGATATGGCCTATAACCTTGAGCCTATTGCATTTTTAGAGAAACCAATTCATTTATAACACTTTAAATAAAAATTTTGACTTAATGAATCTCATTTTAAGGAACAATAGTAGATATCTCTTGAGTAGGTAAAGGGGCTACAGAAAGAAATACACTTTGACAAGGAGAAGGCAAATCAAGGAAAACTAGCATTGTAGGTCTAAGAGTTATCTTTCCTATATGTATAAGACAATTCTCAACATTTATGGATATTTCATATATAATAGGTAAATTATTTCCACCCATAGACTATATCATCACAACAATGTCACTATTTAATGCTTTTAATAGTACAAAAATGCGTAATTTGTAGTTAGCCTTACAAGAATTCGAATCTTATAGCATATTTTTTGAAATATAGTATTGAAATCCTACATTAATTCATGATTTGTCCTCTTTATTATGGTTAAATGCTCAGCTAGAGACAAGTGATCACTTTTTTCTCTAAATCTATCAGTCAATAGGGTCCCCAACTCATCCCATGAGCCAATAGAATTTATAGGTAGGGTCCCATACTAGTCCAAAACTTTTCCTTTGAAGGACAAGGCTAAAAACCTAATAGTCACATTTTCATGGGTAATATTATGAATATTATAAATATTTTATATATTTATGATGTTTTTAATTGTAATAATTAGCCTGTTTGCACTAAAAGATGGGACACTTTTGAGGGTAGATCCTAGAATTTGATCATATTGGGCAAGACGTATGGGATATGCCCCTATAAAAAGCACAAAAGGTTGTATTCTATCCATATTTAGATCTTTATGGGTATTAAGAATGGAATTTAATATAGACTTAGAAGCTTTAAACACAAAATATCTTTTATAAGGATTAGGGTTACCAAACCTGGATTTTTTAGTGAAATATGGAGGTAATTCTTCAAATGTTAAAGGTAAATGAGTAGTAGTAGATCTAGTTATCACCTTTGGTATACAAAATGGAAAAAATCATCAACCAAGAATCTAGATTCTTCAATAGAGTCACCAAGTACTGAATATAGATGTATCTTTTCTTCAACAATGTCAAGACCAACACCAATCTTGAACAATCTTGTAGGATAAAAGGTTCCAATAGGTGTGCCAAAAACTATTGATGCTTAAATTTTCACCCTTGAAGAAAAAATTAGTCTTCTTCATCCAAGAAGCACAGTGGAATCATCTTTTACTGTGGGTGATAATTTCTTTGAGATGAATCTCTAGATTTAAGGTCCAGCTCCCTTGATGCACCTATGAATCTCTATCTATCATAATCTATTGAATGTGTATGAAAAGAGAGAAAACGAACAACAAAAATAAATAAATGGTGATGAACCAATATGTATTGTCCTCTCACTTTGACTGTAATCACTAATTAAATAATGATAAAATTTCCTTACACAAGACTCACAACCCTTTATGTATTGTTACATTAGTGTTTTGGTTGTTATATTTAAAAGGTATTCAACATTCAAGAGGGAAACAAATAATTGTAGAAAATAATATGACTTTGAACCACTTCAAAAATGTCTATACACTTATTAGAGAATGCTAATGAGGACCTATAACAAATATTTGTCTTCATGTTTTGTATGAAATTAAGGATACAAGTTGGGAAAGACAAATTTCATTGAATGAGAACAACATGATGTTAAATCAATACAAAAAAATGTAGTGTGTGAGTGGTAGAATTTTTCTTACCTTCTTCAAGAGTTTTCAATACAAATTTGGTTAGAGTTTTTTCCATTAATCAGTAGAGGTTGATTTGAGAATAGGCTGAATACATATATATAGCTTTTTGAAGGGAGATTGAATGATTGAGATTTTAAGATCAATTTGACATGTGTCAATCAGGAATAGTAATAGTTACCATTGATAGTTATAAGAATGACCTTTTCTATTACTAAGTCCATCTTGCTTTAGCATTGGTTGCTCTTTGTTGGCTCATTGTTTACTTTGCACATTTTTATCCCCTTTTTTTATATTCAAATTCCCATTTTAAAACTTAACATCTATTTATTGTAACTTGAACTTGATGTTCAATGGGTTGTCACCTTTGGGACTTTTTATTTTTTGACTTCTTGTGGACAATTTGTCTGTCAGAACTCTATTAGGCTTTCTATCTACATCTTTGTTATTTATTTTAGGAAAAATGTCTTGTTCATTTCTTTTGGGAAATTTTCCTGAAAGAAATCATTTTTTTCTTTTTCTCTATCTTGGTCTTCTTTCAGACTTTTTGTCTGAGGGAATTCCTTCAGACACTTTGTTTGAAAGAATTCTTTGTCTTCTCTTTGTAAGGAAATTATCCTAGATAATTTTCCCACAAGAAATCCTTTCTCTTTCTTTCTTTATCCATTTATAAATGACCCTTCAAAAATATTGAAAAAGTACTACCCTTCAAATTTATTGAAAAATACCCTTAAAAAAACTATTTATCCCTTTGAAAGAATTAAAATGTCAATGTACCTTTGCTTCTTTCGAAATGATCCTTTCAAAGTTTTAGAAATGATTTTTGTAAAAGTCACAAGTATGAAACTACCATTTAGATAAATTTAAATAATCCCTTTAGACATTTTTCAAACATCCATGTGCCCTTTAGAAAAGTTGAAAAAGTCCACTTAGCTTGAAAAGAGACCTTTGGGTAAGTTGTAAAGCACCATTCAGCTTGGAAGATATCCTTTGGAAAAATTGAAAAGGACCTTCAAAAACAAAGTCCCAAATAAATTTTTTTCAGTAATTCACTTGAGGCTAAGGCAAAACTTTTGAGAGAATTCTTTCAGGAAAAAAACCTAAAAGAAATAGTCTTGTAAAAAACATGAAGGAAAACAAAACGTGAAAGAACTCTCTTATTCTTGGAACAAGGTTTGAAAGGAAAAACACTTGAACAAGAACCCAAAGAATCTTTTAGAAAGGAAATATTTGAACCTTCACCATGAACTTTGTAAAAAAAAAATCTGAACAAAGATGCATATTAGACTCATTCAAATATTAGACAAGCAACTAGTTTTTTTCAATATGGATGGCCAATTTTGGTTTGAAAAACCAAAATTTGGTCAAAAATAATGACTTGGGTTATATCTAGGAAATGCTATTCAAAAATAGAACTCAATTCACATAAAATAAGATGTTGTTCAATACATTTCATCAGTTTCCTAACCTTTCAATGGTTCACTTTAATTTTAGATGGTAGAATTCTAGTGGATGTAGTATTAGAGTTAAAACAATTGAAAACTTAGGGCATAGAATAATTAATACACATACCCATATCATATTTTTGACATAAACATAAAAATAATTATGAAACTAACATGTATATTTTTCTATATATTTCTCTTCTTTTCCATCCAACTTCCTTCTTCAAAATTTTTCTGGTTTCTCTTTAACTCTCTGTGTGTTAATTCATAAATTTCTTTCCTTTATTTATAAATTTCCCCCACCTAATTTTTTCACCATAAATTTCATGTAGACACTATTTTTTATTATCCCATGCAATTCAATATAATAATCTAATTTTATCTATAACGCATGAAAATTTAATCTAATAACTTTTGTTAATCCTTTCCTTCACTTTAGTTTACTAAAATAACATGCTAAGTTAACAAAAATAATAATAAAATCTATTTTCTTAATTTTCAAGTAAATTCCTACATGTAAATTTAATATTGCCTTGACACAACTTTAGAATTTAAAATAATTATTTTTCCATGAAAATTATCTATTTCACCAATGAATAATTATGTCATTTATTGCCTTTTTATTTGTAAGATAATCATTTCCAAAATAATTATGTCTGTTAGAATTTATATTTATTTTCAAGAATTAAATGAAAAAATCAATTCAATTAGAAAAGAGATCTAATTCATACTAAAATTAATTCCACACACACAAATTATCCCAAGCATTACAAACTAATATTTTAACACAAATATCATTTAAAATATATTATGCATGTGTGTAGGTCCATTAGCATTTTCCTCTAATATTCCTCCAATCATTCCATCTAGATGATCCTCTTCAATGATGTTTTCCATTATCAAGCTTTGAGGGTAGGAACTATCATGAAACCACATTTTAACAAGTAGGTGTTTAGTTTGTGTCATTATATATATATATATATATATATATATATATATATATATATATATATATATATATATATATATATATATATATATATATATATATCAACCAATGATGCTAAACTAACAAATATACATTCTATATGTACAACATTATCAAAATATCACTATCCCATACCATTATATGTCAAAATGATCAAATAAAAGCAATGGTAATAATATATTAACCATACTAATCCATGGATTTATAGGTTATTAATTATTAGGTGAAATTGGGATGTGACAAAACTAAGAATAAATGGATATGGAATTATATGTGAATGTGAATCAAATAATATAGTAAGTGTCTTAGTCTATATTTAATCCCATAAGAGATATGATAATGAAGGTAAAATGTAGTGATATATATATATATATATATATATATATATATATATATATATAAACCTATGATAAATATATCATAAGCAATGATAGTGCTAAAACCTGAGAAGGGAGAGATAGAATATCTAAGGTAAACTCAAGAGGGAAATAATAAAGGTAAATTACCAAAGGATCATAAGGAAATAATGGTTGGATTAACATACAAGGGGGAATTAAAATTAAATAAAATTACCAGATTATCACATTAATGTAATGGTCAAATAAAACTAAGATGGAGAGATGAAAATTAAATTAAATTTCTAAATAATCATATGGATGCAAGGCCTAAATAAATCTACGAGGAAAAGTTCATGAAAAATTACTGTAAATTATACATTAAGTAAAATAAATAAAAGATAATTATTAAAGGATATTAAAATAATATTTAATATATGATAAGGTTTGAGATCAAATATGTGATATCTCATAAATATCTTAGAATATCGTTACACCCTTCATTAGTCATGTCATTATCTCTACCTAGAACTATAACATGCTTTAACCATAGTTTATTCAACTCTCTCTAAGATCTATCCATCGATGACCTTTTTAATTACCTTGATGGAGAAATTTATGTGGTATAATTTGAAGGATACTTATCGTTTGACTATGGATAGGAAATATGGGGAAGAAATTCTTCAATTTGATTAGGGTGTTATAGATTTATGAGATGTTGTTCATCTATCCAATGAAATTATTTTTTTATTAGTGAATATTATTTTGCTATTATTTTAAAACATCAAATAGTTTCTAGATATTCTTGAGACTCATAAATGGATTTTTAATAACACTCATGAAAAATACAATAGTGTTCCCATTTCTTACATATATGTGTGGGATTTTTGCTTAGAGATTAGATATGAAAATGGTGAGATAGTAAAAGTGATTAGATATAAAATGAATTTAATTTTTTTAAATAGGATAAAAAATATGTTATAAAGTGTATAATAGTTTCGTGAATCTTGTTAAAAAAATTTGGTAGGAAAGAAAACTATAGTTGTCTAATTTATATTATAGGGGATTTTTCTCACTGGGATATTTATCCACATGTATCTTATGTTCTTTAAAATTTTAAATTAGGTACCCATAGTCCTTTTACCATGTGAAATAATAGGTTGTATTTTGACATAAAAAATAATATATTCAAGGATTCAATGTTCGTAGGTTATGTGAATAAGTCAACATGAGAATAGGAGAAATGGAATTCATAGAGTGGACATACCATAAGGGAATAAATGAGTGATAGATTAATTGGATAAATTATAAGGTGTGATATAATATTAAATAAAATAATCATGCTACATGTCAAAGGAATAAATGGTGATTATGTTTCTATACTAGCATTGAACTACTACATAATCTTGGGTGGTAAGATCCACATGGAGGGATTCGACCATGATATCAGAAAATAAGTATAATGATGGGAATTATTATAAAAATTTGATTTTGTGGGAATGTCATTAATTTTTTTATTAGGATAATGGAATCACAATCTAGGATAAAATTAGGCATTGGCATGGATTGAAAAATGACACATTTTATTTTTTTCCTAATCTCATCAAGCTCAATATCATTAAAATCAAGGATTGTTGATGGTACTCTTACCATAATCTTGTGGTGGATACTATAGCCTCACATTGAATCAATTGGATAAATAAAGCATTTAAATTCATGAAATTGGACATTTGGTAGTTTTTTTATGGTAGATATTTTTAATATCCCTTATCTTTCAAATTTATCAATGTTACAAAGTTTGGTATCAACATGAACCTTATAAATATCTCTAAAGTACATAACTTCATAAACTAAAAATCTAAAATAAGTTTGGCCCTCATAAAATGAGTCTAAGGGTAGACAAGCATGATATTTTAGGAAAGGGGAAAGTTTAAGACTATAACATTCACCCTAATCATTCTAGGAGGTAATATAATAGGAGAAAAACAACCCAATTGATATGTTTACCTTTGGTCATATCCTTAGCATGTGATATGATTGGATTTAATACTACTTGTTGAATATCCTATAGATTGAATAAATTATAAAAAAGAAATGTAAATGTCAAAACCTTCATCAATGAAGAATCTATTAACTTCAACATCATTAATTAAAATGTTAATGAAAAAAGGGAATCACTCTGCACAAAATATAATTTCATCAAAAACTATGAATTATATAGTAAAATTTAGTGATAAGGCTTGGTCAACTATTTGATAAATTTTAAGAGATAACTATTCACATTGTTACATGATACTGTCATTGGAACTGAATAAAAAGATTATTACTCCATAGTGCCTTGTTAATAAATATTCATGTCAAAGAGTGTTTTTATGAATTAGTTATAGTATGTATATGAATTGTTCATTAACTCAGGGAAATGAATCCCAATAATATTATTAGATATTTCCTTGATAGGATCCAATTTTTTAAAGTTGAGTTTTGATAAAACCAACTGTAATTTAGAAAAAAATTGTTAATGATATTAGATTTGGACTCAAGAGGGGGTGAGTTTAAGTGTTTTGTTTTTTATTTATATGATATATTCAATGTCATAAACCAAACTAATGACATAGGAAAACTCATATAATGTCATCATCCTATCTGATGACATTGGATAAAAAGTAAACAATTAATTCAACCTTATTGATAGCATTGGTAGAAACTAGTTACATTTTTAAGCATCATCAACCCAACCAACAATATCAGATTTTTTCAAGATATCATATTTTATTTTTTCAGAGGAGTTGATTTAACCTTTTAGGGTTTAACTATTTAAAACCTATGTTTATATTAAAGGACTAATATGTCTAAATTAGTTAAATAAATTACAATAATTAATCACTAGTTTTTTATGGAATTAACCTTATTTGAATTTATAAAAATAGAAGTAAATAGACATAAATAAATACTTATCTATAAAATGACTATCATAGATGATTTAAGTTCTAAAAGTTGAGTTTTGGATAGTTATGAGTGTCATCAATAGGTTTCTAGGTTTGTTTCCTCACTAAATAGTAGTGACCCATAAGGATATTAATACCATGCTTATGCAATGTCCTCAATGTGGCACTAATGTCCCCCTTATGGGACTATTCCTATTTTTTAGAAGCATTTATGCCTATGTTTTTAGTTCTTGTTCCTATGCACATAAAACATAGAGTTTTGTGTTGTGCCTAAAAAACCTAATTTAGTTTATAAACCCTAATCCTACTTGTAAGTATGGCATGCGAATTAGTTAATGTGTTTATTAGTAAGATAGGTTGGATATCCTCAACACCTTAGTGTGAAGAGAGTTGTTTGAATACCAATACTACGAAGAGGGATCAAGCCTAACATAGTTCTCCCACCTAGTACTTGATTCAAATGTAAATTAATGTTATAATGAGAGTGGACTTAGATTCCTTGAATGTGCTTAATATTTGAAATATTTAAAAACTAGGCTCAGGGCTGATCTAGATGGTAGTATTCAGAATTAGGGTAGAATAAGGATCAAATACCTTAATTTTTCTCAATTTGTCTTTGGTTTGAATGTTATTTTGCATCTATTTTTCATTTAGTGAATAGATGTCAATTATAATTTCATTTATAGAGATTTGTCTCTTGTGAAGATAATAAAATATGCTTAGGCCAACCT
Organism: Torreya grandis; assembly: GCA_037957365.1. Classification (NCBI taxonomy): domain Eukaryota; kingdom Viridiplantae; phylum Streptophyta; class Pinopsida; order Cupressales; family Taxaceae; genus Torreya; species Torreya grandis. The sequence continues at coordinate 1,162,579 of JARHVA010004766.1, read as the reverse complement.
TGAGAGACACACACATTTGAAAAAATATCCATTGGGAAGAGTTATAAATAAGGACAGTATTACCTAATTGGGGACACAAGTTTTATATGGTTGTAGTGTCCTAAATTTGGTGATAATGTATACTTGGTGGAATGTTGAGTAAGATGGGTTGGGATCTGAGAAGAATATTTTGGGACTATGTTCTAACGAATTATAGGTGACTATGGCCTACTCAATGATTGGAAAAGTATGTCTAACGTACTAGGATAGGTGTAGGGATAAGATAGGAAGAGGGTAACTCAAGTGACACTTTTAGCATACAATTACTACTTTAGGTGATTACATTCCCCCCCACCCCTTTACGTTAGTAATGCAGCAAAGTGAAATGACTAGTATAAAGGAAAAATAAGTGTAACTATACTTACCTTAGAATTGAAGCCTATGTAATTGATTTTGAGTATGCAAATATAGGTAGGTGTATGCGTAAAATGATCTAAAATAATGTCCTACAATAAAACATGCAAAAATAAGTCCTTACTTAAGAGATGATGAAAAAATAAAAGACTATGCTTAAATAATGTAACTAAGTAAAGCTAAGCAAAGAGAGAGGAAAGGAGTGAATACACCTCATTAGGTATATAACCCAATGAATTAAACTAGTGACAAACTATGTGTGAGTGTACATAGTGACCAAATCATTTAATAACTTAGACTGAGCTATTGGATTGATAAATACTCATATGGGTGGCTCAAGAAATCAATCTAGTTTTGACTACATCATTTCCCACCCCTAATTTTTGGATCCTATTCTCTATGATTAAATTGGATAAGCATATAAATGTGTTTAAAACTCTCATGTGGGTGGATCAAGAACTCAAGTAGGACATGAATCCATAATTTACCATTTATGTGAAGTAGATGCATCTGCAATTGTATTGTAAAAAGTTCTAAAAGTATCTAATTGAGTAAATCTAACTATGTATGTCATCTCTATGACCATTTATGTGTATTAGGGAACTCTAGGCCTCTCAAGAATTCCAACCATTATAGATGGACTAAGTCATGAATCTAGTGACAACCTAGAATGTGATAGTAAGTGTATACATCATAGAGAATGATATGGAGTTTGATATTCCATATGAATAACTCATATGTAACTGAGTATATGGAAACTATGTGTCACACATATGCATTCAATCTGATATCTAAGTATATTAAATTTAAACTAACTATGTAATAGCTAAATCTATGTAACTAAACTAAATGTAAGGTTGATCATGCCATGTATTATGACCCAAAATCTAAGAAAATAGTATGAATCTGAGCTGAAATGAATGTATTTGAGTAAAATATAAACATAACTATCAAACATATGACTCTATATATGCAAATCTATATTATACCTAGTGTACTAGTTAGTCAATCTAGACAATCCTAAAGTTGAAGCTACTAGATAGTAGCATGCTATAGTTTATAATATCACCTTGTGGTGATAGTGTCCCAATATGGGTGCTAATGTCTACCTAGTCTGAAATATGTGTGATTAGAACTATTATATGAGTATCTATTTTTTCCTATGTTAGCCCTGTGTTTGATTTTTGAAGTTGAGCATGTGTGATAGAAATTATCTATGAATATAAAATTAGGAGCCTGATCTTTATGACAAACCCCTTTAAATGCCCCATCTCTTGAGGGTGCTTTTAAAACCTATGTAAAAACTATACTCAAAAGAACTATCTCTAAAAAATGTGTTAGCCAAAGTATATGCATGATATTCCAAAACATTTTAAAAACATACCATCAAAATGTAAAAGTATCCGAGTATGAGTAAGTAAAATAAGATGTATTTTGTAATATAAAATTACACAAGGGTTTCAAGATAGATGTAATCAATATGTATGGTATAAAATATAAGTTATGAGGGGATGGTACATGATGTGCATCATTGAACCCAAGTAGTAAGGGTAGATACATGAGATCCCTCATGGCATTGATAAATATAGAGTGTGTGTGTGTGTGTGTGTGTGTGCGTGCGTGCACGTGTGTGTGTGTGTGTGCAGATGTGCATATGTGTGTGTGTGGTGTGTTCTCTCTCTCTCTCTCTCTCTCTCTCTCTCTCTCTCTCTCTCTCTCTCTCTCTCTCTCTCTCTCTCTCTCTCTCTCTCTCTCTCTCTCTCTGTGTGTGTGTGTGTGTGTGTGTGTGGTGTGTTGTGTGTGTGTGTATGTGTGTGTGTGTGTGTTTGTGTGTGTGTGTGTGTGTGTGTGTGTGTGTGTGTGTGTGTGTGTGTGTGTGTGTGTGTGTGTTTGTAACAAGTAAATAAACATGTTGTAGAAGCGTATACATAAGCACCTGAGGCACATAAAGGTAAGATAAGAGGCCAAAATATAAGGGGCATGGGAACATGTCACTACATCTACGAATTAAGACACATAAGGACATGTTCAAATGTCCACATATACAAGTATTAAACAATTTGCCTTAGAGCCACATAGAATGACATGTTCAAATGTCTACATATAAAAGTAGGAAAGCACACATAAAGGACATGGACACATGTCCAAGGCATATAAATAAAGATATGACATAGAGCTAAAGAACAATGACATATTCAACTACCTTTAAATATGGAAGAAGCATAAGAAACACAATAAATTTTAATCTATGAAAAAAAGAAATGAAAGCATGTATAATTTTGTAATACAAATCTATGTAAATGTTAGGATGTCCATATGATGAGTCTAACTAGTGATAGTCAGTAAACATATAATCAAGGAGTAGAATTGATCAATATCAATATGTATTAATTCATAAACTAGAATGTATAATATGTAAACATAAAACATGGTAGTAAAAACTATGCATGAGATGACAACAATCAGTTGGATGTATAAAATGCACAAACTTAGATCGATGTAAGTGCCCCCAATGGATAGATGATAGTTGGTCTAGATCTACGTAGTAGACTAGAGTCCTGTCTAGAATCTACAAGCACCTAACAAGAACAAGGGAAGCATATGTGCATGATTAAAATGACTATACTAGGATAGATAACAATATGCAATATCTAACAAGTAGTATAAATGTAAACATAGTCATTTGTAAAATCTATAAATTTTGATTTTTTGAGTAATATTTAAATGTTTATGTATTTTTACATGTTATATTATTTTTTTATTTTTTGGATATAAGCTATGTACAATTAAATTAAAATAAATAATTTTCAAGGATTGAGAGAGATAAGGAAGTATGTACAAGAGTATGAATCATACTAATCAATGAGTCTCATGAAAGACTCACTATCACTATGGCCTATGTAAAAAATAGGAATGGTAATCTATCATGCAATGTTATTTTTATGTTGTATTTGAATATTTTGGTAGTGTTAATTTGAGTTTTATCCATCATTAGAATCATAATAACTTTGTGTGTTGGAGGGAACTACCTCATAATGTGGATTTGACCATTATAAATTGTATTTTGGCATATTCAATATGATTTTATACATATGATGCTGTGGAGGATCTTTTACTAGAAAACCTTATTTGATAATGCTTGGTGGTTGAGCATGATTTTGACTCTAAAACTTACGATCTTTATCTTTCTATAACATGTCATGTTTATCTAGATGTTTTACCTTGATAAATTATATCTATGACTGATGTGCCTTAGGATGTTCAATAAACCCCAAACTTTGTTGAACAATATAATCAACTACTATAATATGAGAAGTGATGCCTTGGGCCTATTTTACCAAACGTGGACCATGATAATCATATTTTTGTAGATAAATTTGACCAAAACCATACCATATTAAATGTTTAGACTCATTTTGGAGAGGTATATTTTCTTGATTTATCTATGCTTTTTGTACTATTTCTTGTTATGATTGTGATTTTATAACCTTTTTTATTCTGAATTATGCTTTGGTAACCATTTTGGTAATGTTTCTAAATTTAACCCTATTTGAATTGGTAGATGTGTCATTATATGTTTTTGAGATGATGTATCATTTATTGAGTCATTTCTATCCATTATCTATAGTATTTTAATTTTCAATGCTAAACATGATTTATTGTGGTGCCTATGCATTCTATGATATGCACAAAAATATCTCGATCTCCTCATTGCATGTAAAAGAGGTATGTTGATTAACTTAGCCTTAATAATTTCCCTTAATACCTTACTTTAAATATAGATTTAACTTTGAATTAGTTTTGAATCATTGGTTGTATATGTACTTTGTTTTGAGTTATGCTTTGGATATGCAACATTGTTTGCTACAAATTGACTAGGTGAAGATGCATATATATGATTTATACTATTGTGCCCTAGAGATATTTGTATTTTAAAGTGATTTTTCAATGTTTTAATATTTTCATGTAATATTTTATTTAATTTTTTAAAGCTAAAATTATCTTTCTCATACTTATAATTTGATCACACAGAATTTCACAAGTGCAAACCTTAGCTATTTCTATTTGAACATATAGGCACACACCCTGTAGGGAAGAGGTGTGAATAGGATAAGTAGGGAGATTAGTGGAAATTTTATAGATTTATTCATCTCATGGAGTAATGATATCATGGACCTAGTTATAGGTGAATTAGCTATCACCCTCATAGAGATGAGGAGGATAAGGAGATTGTTTCCTCTAGAAAACATATGACATTGAATATTGAAACATAGTTGTTAGCTTATGTTCTAAATACTATATATGTATATGATTTTTATTTTAATGAAATTACACATAGGATAAATATAACCTGATATTATATATTACATATATTTAAATTGATATAAAGCATCACCTATACATGTGTTTATGTCTTTTCTGAGTTCATTTTGAATTAAAGGGAACAAGCATGTAAATGAAAGTATGAAAATTTAAAATAAAAGTTATTAAATTATTTTATCATGATGATCATGATTATATGAATTATAATATATATTAATTTTAAATATGATTTTTGGAAATAAAATCTAATTACAAATAGAAAAGGATAAAAACCCTAAGTGTGTCTAGGGTTAGGGTTTTTGGAATCTATGGTTTATTTTCCCCAATTTAAATTATATGTAAAATAAATTTAAACCATAATGTGAAATGATTTTAATTTAGCTAGGTTGTCTTCAAAAATCAAAAGTAGGTAACCCTAAATTATTACACAAAAATTTGGATTAATGCATGCTAGGGTTTGAATCATTATTCAAAGTAAGATGGGTTTACTAAATGATTTAACCTTTTAGGGTTTAAATATGTAAATCCTATGTTTAGATTAGAGAGTTGAGATGTATAAATAAGGAATAAATTATATTAATTAAGAACTAATTTATTATGGCATTCAACCTTCTTTGAATCTATTAAACTAGAAATAAATAGGCATAAATAAAGAAATCTCTAGAAAATGACTATCACAAATGATCTAGGTTCTAAAAGTTGTGTTCTAAATAGTTCTGAGTGTCATCAATACAATATATATGTTTTTATGTCCTATTATTGGGTGCATGAAACCTTGAGCTCTATTTTGTGCCTAGAAAACTTGATTTAGTGTGAAAATCCTAATCTTCATTGCAAGTATGGCATGAGAAATAATTTTGTGTTCATTATTAGGATAGGATGGACATATTCAACACCCTATTGTGAAGAGATTTGCCTACATACCAATATTTCAAAGATGGATTAAACTTGATGTAATTATCCCACCTAGTGCCTGATGTAAGTACAAGTGAATGTTAGAATGAGAGTGGACTTGGATTCCTTGAATGTGCTTAATCTTTGAAATATTTGAAAACTAAGCTTTAGGTTGTTGTAGATGGTATTATGCATAAGTAGGGAAAAATAGGGATCAAATACCTTAATTTTTCTCAACTTGTCTTTGGTTTGAATGTGTTTTTACATCGATTCTACATCTAATGAATAGAATCCAATTAGAATTATATTTATAGAATTACGTAACTTATAGGGATAATAAAATATGCTTAGGCTAACCTTAAGAGGGGAACACATTTGAAAAATTAGCCATTAAGAAGAGTTATGTCTAAGGATAGTAGTGACCAATTGGGGACATTAATGATATGTGTCTTTAGTGTCCTAAATGTGGCACTAATGTCCTCTTGGCAAACTATTGAATAAGTTGGGTAGTGATCAAAAGAACACAATTATGGGACTATGTTTTGAATGATTGTAGGTGACTATGGTCTACTAAATGATTCTAAAATTGTGTTTAAGGTTGTATGATAGGTCTAGGGATATGTTAGGAAGAAGGCAAGTCAAGTGACACTCTTAGTATTTAATTATAATTTTTAGGTGATTACAAGGGTTTTCAACAAATATTTAACATATAGGATATGGCTAAATAGTTATATTAGTTATATAAGTGGTTAAATGAGGAGTTTGAGAGTCATATTGAGAATTAACACAAGCTATGATGTCATTTATACCAATCATATGAGTTAATATTTCCTCATTGGTTGAAGAATTATGGTTAATTGTAACTTCTATGTTATTGGTAATTAGAGATAAAATTTGAGGGTTTTTAGGTTATCAAAAGTTGATGTTATTTTAAGATGAATCATTGTTTTCATTGAAATTATCCAATAGAGTATTATTATAGATACTTATATTACCTTTGAACTCATGAAATGCTTCTTTCTTATTGATGTTTTAAAGCTTTTAGGAAGTATTGGAATTTTTTTATCTCCTTAAAATCATGGTTAGACATATTTCAAAATATAAAATGATATGCTAAGATGTGAATGGATAAACAGTTATTTTGATAATAGACCAAATTAGCATGAAAAAAGAAAATATTTTTCTTATCATATCGTTAATTTGTTTGGTGTGAAGTATCAATCTCTTTAAGTTGAGGTATAAGGCGTTTATTTATAATATATTCCACATTTATAAGTTTATGATTAAATTATCAAAAGAAGGATATGGTTAATGATGAGCTTAGAATATGGCTGATTATTGACATGTTATTTCCCTCAATTCATCTCTCAAAGGATATTATCTTATGCAAATCATAGATTTTTAGATAACTATTACATGGAAAATAGATATTTGTCTTGTTTATATTGAACCAAAGACTAAACCTTTACTTTGTAATTAATGTCTAATACATATCATATTTTAGTGATTTTTTCTTATGAAGAATGATTAGAAAGAAGACACAAGTGATGTATATTAAAAGTTAAATTTTTATCTCCATCCAACAAATCTATGGACTCTGTAGGCTTGCTTCTATGGACTCTACAGGCTTGTTTCTATGAACTCTATAGGCTTGTTTCTATGGACTCTATAGGCTTGTTTCTATGGACTTTGTAGGCTAGTTTCTATGGATTCCATAGGTTCATTCCTACCAACTTTACAAGGTAAATTCGATGCATTCTGTAAGGATGAAGCTAAAAATGGGGAAGCTAGCAAGAGAGAATCATTCTAACTGGAGTCAAATAAGGAAAATACATGTCTATTGTTTTTTTAGATTTGCTTTTTATAAAGTTATATATATTTGGATCTTAGGAATATTATAGGATAGTATATATATTTCATTGGGATAATTGGATCTCTTGGAAATCCAATCTCCTATCGTTGGATGAGTGGATCGACCAAGGAATCCTATTTCTTTACATTCTATTTTGAGTTGATTATATTAGTATAAAATGTAAGACTTTTGTCATTGAAAGATAAGATATAATAGAGATTAGAGAATAGAGGAAAGACACATACAACCATATTATAGGTTTTAGCTATATTGTAATCATTTCAGTTTTAGGAATTATTACTTTAGTTTTTAGCATTGATTAATCTTTGTTCTTGATTTTGAGAGGAGCAAGGGCCCACTCTCCTTAGAACTAGGAATTGTGTATGGTACTTATGTTATGTTCTATTAACTCTTTGCTATAACTAATTATAATCTTGTTAATTTTTGCATTGATTCATAAAAACATCAAAATGAATTTATAGTTTAAAAAGCATTTCCTTATTCCAAAGTCATTTCCTTTCTAAGCAAAGTGTGTTTTCTTTTATAGCAAATGTGTGAAGCAAATTTCTTTTTTTAGTTAGGAGTGTACTTTTACTTTCCACACAAGTGTAAATAGGAGTGTTATTTTACTTTTAATCAAAAGAGTAGATTGATTTGATTAAATAGTTGAAATTTTTCATTTTCAACAAAAGAGTGAATCAAGTAGTTTAGGACACATTTCTTTCTTTAGTCAAAGTTAGAATAGGACCATCAAACACCCCCATAAGCAAACTTCTAGATCTACCATCCTATACCTTACTGTAGACAGCTTTGGACACCATCCCTAGTTGATAAGAAATCAATTGAATATTGATTAAATGAAGAGTTAAATGACACTCATCATTTTTAGTGATATTGTTGGGGAAACAAGGTGTTAGTAAGGTAATAATATTTGGTCTAGAGTGAAAAACAAAAAAAAATTGTAAAAAACATAAAAATTCAATAAATTGATGTACCATCCTAAAGACTCTAAATGATGATTCATCCAAAAATTCACACCAAGAACACAAGTTGATACTTCTTCAACATCTTTGAGTAGTGAACCAGAAGTTATGAGTGAAACCTATCTACAAGAATCTTTAGAAACTTGTATAGAAACTAGGTCATTGCCACAAGCAAACCCATAGGATGAATTCCACAAGATCAATCTCTTGTAGGAAGACATTATTTAGAAATGGCCAATGAATTAGAGGAAGCATTTAAAAAATCCATATATGAAGAAAATTTTGAGAAATTTGAACAATATATAACTGTTACCACAAATATTTAGTGGGAAGATCATCCCAACTTTGAAACATCATCAAAATAAGAAAATATGGCTCTCCAACAAAATCAACAACTTATACAACCAGGAAGGAATTTTTCCTTTCCTATTTTTGTAGATCCTAAGGATCAAACCCACATGAAAAATATTTCACCATCTAATCTACCAAATTTTTGGGGAAGATCTACATAAGATCCTGATCATTTCCTATCTAAGTTTAAGGTGTTATGTCAAACCTATGATTATAAAATAGATAACTAGAAATTAAAACTATTTCCCTCTACACTTAAAGATGTAGCTATGAGATGGTTCATGGGTTTACCTAGTGATTCTATTAGAACATTGGATGACATGGAGATAAAATTCTTAAACAAGTACTAAGATTGCTACTGAGTGCAAGAAAGAAAAGAGGATTTATTTAAAATCAAATAAAATGAGGATGAACCTTTAGAGGATTATTTAGATAGATTCATGTTCACTCATAAAAGAATCAATTATCCACTCATTGAAGAATTTTAGAAATTAGTTTTCTTAAAAGGGTTGGATGAAGATACTAGATATGCCTTAAATTTGATGGGAGGTTGAGATATAAATAAGTTAGCTTTTGATCATATTTTTTAGCTTTGTACCAACTACTCTTGAACAAAACCCAAAATTAGGAGAGGAAGCTTTGGGAAATCTAATGAAGTGGGTAAGCTAATGGAATAATTTGCCAATCTAAAGATGGATATTCTGGTTACACTAAATAGTACTTTAGATGGCCTTTAAGCTAAGGCAAATGCAACAGAACCCTTAGTAATCTACTATCTTAAGTGCAGATACAAACATGCCCTTAGAGATTGCTCTTAGATAAAACCAACATTTCATCATGTGGGATCTATGATGAAATAGATCATGATACCAAAAATTTCATCCTTATACCTATTTTTAAAAATTAAATGAAAACACAAGTCCACTCTACTGAAGAATTAAATTATATCCAAAGATAGAACTTTGCCCCACAAAACTAGGCTCAAGGACAATTTAATGTAATAAACCTATTTAATCTATGGATGGCACCATGGAATGTTTAAGTTCCTTCACCTTTTTGGAATCAACCCCAAATTCCATCAATCCAAAATATATGGGTAGGACAAGATTAGATGCCAACAACTTTTATAGATGTTGCCACAACCATAGCAACAATGGGTACCATAGTAGTAATGGATGCCACATCCATATCAACAATGGAATCAGTAGTGAAACCCACAACAACAATTCACCCAACCAAGAAGGCCACTTCAATATCAAACTATAATGCCACCCCTAATTATTTAGCAACAAGGACAAATTAATCAACCCGTAATGCCTACATAACCAATAGGAAATCCAAAAAATAAACAACCAACACCTGTTTATGTTAATGAATAAGAAGATACAATGAATGTTGGAGCTATTTATTATTTGGACATACATTTAATATTAGGGAAAACTATACAAAAACCTCTAGTTCTCATTTATTAGATACCTAATGAAAAAGAAAAAAATAGAATCATCTCAATTAAACACTACATAAGTTGAAATCAAAATGAGCCCTGAAGCAAACAAAGAAAATGCTACTACACCAATAGTTCCTTTTCTTTAAAGATTAGGAGAAATTGATATTAAACTAGAATCAAACTTGGTCCATGAGTTGTAAAAGATTAATATTGAGGTGCCCCTACTACAAGCTATTATCAATATACCTGAATTGAACAAGATCATCAAAAAAATTTGTATCAAGACAATTGGGAGGAAAGCAAAGTATCTAGGAAACATTCATGTTGACAAAAAAGTTGTTGATTTATTAGCAAGAAAACTATTAGTTCCAAAATATGTAGATCTAGGAAGCCCAGTGATCACAGTCACAATCAGAGGTAAATAAATTCCTAACATCTCGGTCAATTTGGGAGCAACAATCAATGTTATGACAATTGATACTCGTCAAACATTATCTCTTATGAGAATGCAACCCACAACTACCATTTTTCAAATGGTGGACCAATCTGTAACTAAACTAGAAGGTACTATATAAAATGTTGAAGTACTAATAGAGTCTTGGGAATATCCAATAGATTTCATGGTTTTGCAACCTAAAATAAAGAATCCAGGGTATCCCATAATCATAAGTAGACCATGGTTGATGATTGTAACAGCATTAATTGATTACAATTCAAGAGACATGACCATTTATAATGGGTTAAAATACAAATGCATCTCTTTTTATCTTCTTGCAAAACCATCAACAAATCACATACAAGAACTTTGGGTGGATGAATCAGATAACACATCAAACAACATCTCCTCATTAACTATGATCATAGTTAAAAAACACTTAGAATAAATGAATGGAGACATATACCCAAAATCTACAGACTCTACCAGTCTAAAAGCTATAGAATATGTCAGTCTGAAGGCTACAGACTCTACCAGTTTAAAAGTTATGGGCTCTACCAGTCTAGAATCTATAGACTCAACCAGTCTAGAAACTATAGACTACCTCGGTTTAGGATTCTTGGGTTAGACAAAATATTATAAAACCTCCACATCCACTTCTTCTATTGTTTCTTCACCATATAATCATGGATTGATTCATGAAAGTGTGTGGAAATTGGTAGAATAATAACAAACTCATTTCTTAGATGCATTTCATTATTCTTTAGCAAGACTAATTCCTCTTAGATAAGATTTTATTGATAATGTAACCATGTTTTATAATCTACTTCCTCATCCATGTCCGCTGAACTCATTGATTAATGAATTCAAGAAAATAGAATCCAACTACCCAGGTACAAAACTAATCATGGTATTACCTAGAAAGATTTTGAACATCAATAGTTGGTTAACAAATGAAGAGGAACATCAACTCTTTGAAGTACTAGAAATACATACCAAGGATTTTAATTAGGATTATACTGATATGAAGGGAATTCACCCTAGCATTTGCACTCATCACATTTACATGAAATCTATCAAACTAGCTAGATAATCACAAAGAAGAATAAACCCAATATTAAAGGAGATAGTCAAAATATAGATCCAAAAATTGTTGAAAGTTGGGTTTATTTACCCCATCTCAGATAGCTAGTGCATTTCACCCCTAACAATTATTCCCAAAAACAATTGAAACTTAAGTGTATGTGTAGATTATAGAGAATTGAATAAAGCAACACTGAGATATTATTTTCCTCTACCTTTCATTGATCAAGTTCTTGACAACTTGGTAGGAAAAAGATATTTTTCTTTCCTGGATGGGTTTAGTGGGTATAACCAGATAATTGTAGCAGCTAAAGATCAAGATAAAACCACATTTACCTACCCATGGGGATCCTTTGCTTATTGACTACTCCCATTTGGACTCTGTAATGCTCTAGAATGCTTTCAAAGAGCAGTTCTAACAATATTCTCTAACTTTACAAATGATTGTGTTGAAGTATATATGGATGATTTCACCATTCATGGTGGAAATTATGAAGAGGATCTTACCAAATTGGAAAGAGTATTTATTAGATGTGAAGAACATCAATTATCCTTGATCTATGAGAAATGTTTGTTGATGATGGATGAAGGAATAGTGTTGGGACACCATATTTTTGCAAAAGGCATTCAATTAGACCCAAAGAAGGTTGAAATAATCTCCAGCTTACCCATCCCATAAACACAAACTAAAATTAAGAGTTTTTTGGGACATGTTGGTTACTACAGATGCTTTATCGATAATTTTAGCCAAATAGTTACCCACATATTTTCCTTTCTTACAAAAGATAGTACATTTGAATGGAGTGATAGTTGTTAGTAGGCCTTTGAGACCATTGAGAGCACAATATTAGACTTATCCATTCCATATATGCATAGATGATTCTAATACATAAATATGAGTAGTCCTTGGACAAAAGGATGAAGAGGGTAACATGTATGATATATATTATATTAGAAAAAACATGACACCTACTAAAAGAATCTACACCACAACTGAAAGGGAATTCCTAGATGTAGTCTATGTAATTAATAAATTTAGACACTACATAATAGGCTACAAGGTATTTGTCTATACAAACCATTCAAATATTAGATACCTTACAAACAAACCAATTGTGGGAGGTAGGATTATTAGATGGTTATTTCTCTTACAAGAATTTGATGTTACTATTATAGATAAACCATTGAAGTCTGATGTGATTGTTGATTTCTTGTCAAGATTGAACACTAAAGGTGAAGAAGAACTAGTGGAAGATGACTTTCCATATGAATAACTATTTTCTATTTCATTAAAATCTCCATGATTTGCTGATATAGCCAATTACCTCACCAAAGGGAAGTTTCCTCTACAATTTTCATAAAAATAAAAAAAATGTTTAATTAAAGAAATGTCTTCTTTTAAATGGATTAACAAAATGCTATTCAAACTTGGACCTGACCATGTGTTTTGTAGGTGTGTGACAAATGTTAAAGCTTATGATATCATCAAATCTTGTCATGATAAACTAGGAGGAGGTCATTACTCAGCTCAAAGAACCATACACAAAATCCTAGGATCAAGATACTATTGGCCTCACCTTCATCAACAAGTAAAAAGATATGTTAGACACTATGATGCTTGTTAGAGAATTGGACAGCCTACTCTTTCAATAGAGATGCCTCTACACCCTCATCTTCAACTGGTTTTAGAACCATTTGAGAAATGGAGAATTGATTTTATAGGTCCTATGGATCTTCCTTCTAGAGGAAAAGAATATCTCCTAGTATGTACAGACTATGTGACCAAGTGGGTGGAAGTGGATGTATTAACTCATGTAAGAGAAGATATGGTAGCTGATTTATTATATTTCAAAATCATGCAAAGATTTGATGCTCCAAGGGTGATAGTCTTAGATCAAGGACCATAGTTCATGTAAAACATGATAAAGCACTTCATGCAAGTATATCAAACTCAACACAAAAAAACATCTCCATACTACCCACAGGCTAATGGGCAAGTTGAAGTCACCAAAAGAGAATTGGAAACCATTTTAATTAAGGTTATTAATTCTAGTAGAAAAGATTGGGAAGATAAGGTACCAAAATCTATTTGGGCCTATAATACTACTTGGAAAGCAATAAATGGATTTTCACCTTATGAATTGGTTTATAGTAATAAGCCCTTATTCTCTATTGAATTTGAATTACAAACTTTGAAAATAGCTGTAGAAGTAGGGATTAAATTAGAAGAAATACAAAAAGAAAGACTCTTATAGCTTAATCAACTTGATCTGAGGATGGAAGCACCAGAAAGAACTAAATTGGTACAACATCAAAGAAAATTTTAACATGAATCATAGATCAAACAATGAAAGTTTCAAAAAGGAGATTGGGCACTATTGTTTGATTCCAAATTTTGATAGTTTACAGGAAAAATACAAATGAGGTGGTTGGGACCTTATCATATTGAATAGGTCTTTGAAAATGGTTCTGTTAAGCTAATACCTATTGATGATAGCAGAAGAGCTCTGTTAGTCAATAGACATAGATTGAAGCTTTATGAAAAACCTCTCAATAAAGAAGAAGTTGTTCAAAAAATAGATCAAGTAGCCTTTCTGGAGGACTCCACTTCTTCTAGAGAAACTAATTCAAATCAAGTAGTTGTTTTGGAGGGCTTTGCTTCTTCTAGAGAACTTTCTCCTTGATGATCTGGCATATATATAAAAAAATAAAAAATAAAAAATAAAAATTAAAATTAAAAAATTAAAAAATTAAAAAATAAAAAAATAACAAAATAAAAAAATATCAAAATAAAAATAAAAAAAATATTTCAATTGTGAAAATCATTCTAGGGACACTATTGACAATGCATGCCTAGAAAACCAACTTGATGGTTGGCTATGCATTGCAAAAAGGCCTTTGGCTAGAAAACTAGCAATGGCTAGCCAAAGGGAAAAAAATAAAATTTATAAGAAAAAAATAGAGAATCTCATCATATAACTATGATTGGTCATCTCCATGTAATAAAAGTTGTTCTTTCAACACCTATTGACTAATCCATGCAAACTTATTTATGTAGGACAAATGGTGAGCAAAAGATAAATCTAAGGCCAAAGTAAGTGAGACATATATTCTATTTATCTATGTTTAGTTAAATAATTATCTTTGATTTAATTAATACTTATTCTATAGAGATGACCCAAATTTAAACATTCTGAAATAGAATGACATGACACATACCGTAATGAAGAAGCATAAAAACAAGCCACCAAAGGTGTATGGATAAGTGTGCATTTTTGGTACAATCAATTCCATCATCAATAATGATAATGACGGGACATCATAAAAGGGGTTTTAAATGAAGTGATAAACCACTATCACCATCAAAGTACCATGTAATCATTTCATTCCATTTGTAATTAATAGAAAAAATGGCTGGCACACTCTGTAGAAACCTGCGACACTTAACTATATCAAGTCATCATATCAAACTATGAACTCATGTAGCTATGGAGTTTCTTACAAACCATTTAATTTCTATAGACTTTAATAAAAGGTGGCCTACAGATCCTTAGTGATTGTTGCCTACAAATCCTTAGTGATTGTTGCCTACCAATTTCAATAAAAGACTAGTCTAAACCCTAATCTAAATTGAAGGAATAGAGTTATCTATAATTCTACGTAGAAATGGGACAAAAACTGAGATTAGAGCCAAAGAATGTAGAAAAGTTTCACAAAGACAAAGCTTTTATGGTAGTGTTTAGAGCAAATGGTTAGCTACCTTTCATTAAAAAGTTTTAAGGTTTTAATGAAACAATGGTAAGAGAATTCATCACTAATCTCACCCCTAAATTTTCAATTGTTAAAGGCATTTTTATTCCTATTTCAACTCAAATTATAAGTCAAATCATACAAGTTCCAAAAGAAGGAATGAGAATGATAGATTGAATTTCACTTAGTGATTTAATTAGTCTGTTTAATGGTAATGAGTAGATTGGGACTTTGTGTCTAATAGATTTTAAGGGAAAATCAAAAGGGATTAGTATAAATTCACTTCTTGAACCTTGGAAATATGTAGCCAAGTGGGTACTCAAATATATCATTTATGAGGGACAACACAATATTTTAAGAGGAGATACCATGAAAATGTTAATACAACTTAAGCATGGGAGACAAAACCCTTAGTACAAGATTAACCTCCCAACCTTATTATATGGTGCCCTAAAAATTATGACTACAACTCCTAATACTGCTCTTAGGTATCATGGCCTTATTCACCTAATTATCCAACATCACTTCCTTTAGTAAGGACAAGAGGTCTAGGAGGAATTTTAGAATAGTATAGCACAATAACTTCCAAATCTACCTACACAAGAAACCTCAAGTTTACCATAAGAACATTCATCTCCACCTACTACATCAGTTGAGAAAACAACTCCAAAGAAGAAATCATAGACTTTAGTCTCCATAGAAATCCCTTCTTATTTTTTAAGAAGAATCACAAGGTCTCAAATCCTTAAAGTTTTAAGGTCTCCACAAGAACCTCATGAATTTGTAGTGCAACCAATTCCCTTGTTAGGAAGAAGAAAATTGATATGAAAGGTTGATATAGAACTTGAGAAGACTAAGGGTTTGATGGTTGAGAAGGAAAGAGAACTGAGTGTAGCTCAGAGAGTGACTAAAAGAAGGAGAAGGCTCATTCTGATATATGAAGATGAACAAAAGACTATAGACATTCTAGATAGTCTTAAAATGTTATCTCATTCCCCCATACATCAAAATATCCCTACAACTAGAGATGTTGAAGAAACTCCTTTCAAAAGGATCTCTCTAATCATAATAAAGGAGCCAATTCCAGAAGAAGAGCCAAATAGGGCAGAGAAATCAAGTATGGTGGAATAACCACCTATTTTAGTTAAAATGGAAATAAATAAAGAGAAAATTATATGCATAAATGAGAAAGGTGAGTCATTTAATCTAAATGATCATGTTATGCAGTTAAACTTATAGGTTTCTCAAGCTCAATCTCTAGAGCAACAACAAATAGCTAACATTGCTGACTTGATCTGTCAATTGCAGAATAAGGATCATCTTAACTCATTATTGGTGAAAAAATTGGACACATAATCTACCAATTATGCATTAGAAGTTCATAGATTAGAATAAACAATAAAAGAAAATGAAAGTGAAAAATAAGACCTTTCGATATATGTAGAAAATCTAAAGAATGAGAATAGGAGATTGCAGAGTTTGGTAAACTCTTCCCAAGCACCTTATGATGTTCCACCTTCTCCTCCTAAGGTATTTATTGACCACAGTTGTCAAACAAGTTATCTAAGTATTCCTCCCTTACAAATGGTACATTAAATTAAATAATAATATTCCATAAATATAAAAATAAATATGCAAATTGTTCAAACAAAATATTAGAAAATGAAAAGGAAGAATTACAAGTTAAGGTCCAAGACTTAGAAGAAAATTCATAGGATGCATGCAAATCAGGGGAATCTCTTTTGGCATGTATAAATCCTTCTCATACATATAGTTTGGTTTTATTTGAACAATTTTATGTATGGCAGATTCTGAGGATCTCTTCTCATCTTCCTTACAAGATTTTACAGCTAACAATAATTTTGAAATTTTTCTATAGTGTTGAACCTAATCAGCAGGATTTGCTTTGGGGGTTTTATTTGCATGATTTTATCATAGGATACCATGAGCACAATAATTTTTTGATAAAAATTAATGTATGAGAATTTCAACTGAGGGCATTGTATTCTACATTCAAAAATCAACTAGCATGGAAAAGCAAATTTGAGGAGTATACAGATCATGTTAAGACTACAGGATTGTGTATCAAGCCAACCTTTCCTATTCCAGATTGATCAAATAGAATTTTAACTATGATTATTTAAGTGATGAGGTTAAAACACATTATTTACAAGCTTTATATGATTGTGTTATTTTTTGACTTATTTTCAAGATAGAGTTTTGATTCAGTGGTGATTGCAAGTGTGCAAAGGTGGGACCAACTTTCAGTGCCTCTTAAAAGATGAGAGGTAATGTCTCCAAATAACTTAAGATGGAGTATGAGGAGAGCTTCCTCAGTTTTGGAAATATTAATAGAGTTAATAAACTCTATGGAAGAATATAAATGGATTGGCATGAGATATATACCCCCTTTATTGATCATACCTATTTCAGGATGGCAAATTTGGGCTCCATAATCAGCAGAGCAATTCAATATATGGAAACAAATGATTCAAGAACATGAAGGGTTTATAAGCAATTTAGAGAAGTATATAATAGATGAATTTGATGAATATGATTTGAGTTAGAGTCTAGAAAGTAGATGCCAGAGATATGAATGCCAATAAATGTTTGCAATGAGACTTATAAAAGGTAAAGCTTAGGGGAGATGATGAGCTCAAAATATGGCTCATTATTGACATGTTATTTCCCTCAATTCATCTCTCAAAGGATATTATATTATGAAAATCATAGATTTTTAGATAACTATTACATGGAAAATAGATACTTGTCTTACTTATATTAAACCAAAGACTAAACCTTTACTTTGTCATTAATGTCTAATAAATAGCATGTTTTAGTGATTTTTTGTTGTGAAGAATGCTTAGGAAGATGATACAGGTGATGCATAGTAAAATTTCAATTTCTATCTCCATCTAGAAGAAATATGGATTCCATAGGCTTACTTCTATAGAGTCTATAGGCTTGTTTCTATGGACTTTATATGCTTGTTTCTATGGACTCCACAGGCTTGTTACTATGAACTCTGTAGGCGTGTTTCTACAGACTTTGCAAGCTTGTTTCTACCGACTCTGTAGGGTCAATTCTATGGATTCTGTAAGGATGAAGCTACAAATGGGGAAGCTATTAGGAGAGAATCATTTTAGCTGGAGTCAAATAAGGAAAATACCCACCTAATATTTTGTAGGATTTGCTTTTGATAAAGTTGTATATATTTGGATCTTAGGACTATTATAGGATAGTATATCTATTTCATCATGATAATTGGATCTCTTGGAAATCCAAACTCCTATATTTGGATGAGTGGATGAACCAAGGAATCCTATATTGAGTTGATTATATTAGTATAAAATGTAAGACTTTTGACATTGAAAGATAAGATATAATATAGATTAGAGAATAGAGGAAAGATACATACAAGCATATTACAGGTTTTAGCCAAATTGTAATCATTTCACTTTTATGAATTATTACTTTAGTTTTTAGCATTTATTAATATTTGTTCTTGAATCTGAGAGGAGCAAGGGCCCACTCTCTTTGGAACCAAGAATTATGTATGGTACTTATATTATGTTCTATTAACTCATTGTTATACATAATTATAATCTTGTTAATGTTTTGATTTATTCATAAAATAATCAAAACAAATTCATATTTTAAAAGGCATTTCCTTATTCCAAAGTCATTTCCTTTATAAGCAATGTGTTTTTTCTTTTACAGCAAACGTGTGAAGCAAATTTCCTTTTTTTAGTTAGGAGTGTGATTTTACTTTCCACGCAA
The DNA here is from genome assembly GCA_037957365.1 of Torreya grandis. Taxonomy (NCBI): domain Eukaryota; kingdom Viridiplantae; phylum Streptophyta; class Pinopsida; order Cupressales; family Taxaceae; genus Torreya; species Torreya grandis. The sequence goes on along the minus strand of JARHVA010004766.1, from coordinate 1,143,287 downwards.
GCATAAATAAGAATGCGATTTTACTTATAAGCAAAAGAGTGGATTGATTTTATTAAATAGTTACATTTTTTCCTTTTCATCAAAAGAGTGAATCAAGTATTTTAGGACACATTTCTTTCTTTAGTCAAAGTTAGAATAGGACCATCAAACACCCCCATAAGTAGACTTCTATATCTACCATCTTATACTTTGCTGCAAATAGATTTGGACACTAGCCTTGGTTGATAAGACATCAATTGAATATTTATTAAATGAAGAGTTAAACAACACTCATCAGTTAAAATGGGATTCATATAAGTGGTTGGGAAATAGATGCATTTTGAATACCACCAAACATGATTGAATTAATTGATATTTTAGAATGAAATATATGATCATAGGTATTAATAGTGTCATCATTAGTAGGATACATTTTTTCTCTTAGGTCATATAATAATTAATGTGTTTTTTTTTGGGTTGAGGAATCTCAATTTGCCTCATGAGATTATATTATATTTTATATTATTACAAGGATTCTTATAGTCTTAGGAGATAATGACCTAACTTTTTACTATAATTTTGTTTCAAATATAATTTTAAAAAGATTGAATAGGCTTTCTTCAGTCATGTTATGATCATATTTATTAGTCAATTATTTCCATCTTATAATGAATCATGAGCCAAATCATTATTTTATGGATTTTAATGGATGAATATACCCAAGTTATACTTAGGTAAGTCATGATATTTTAATGTCAAAATCAATGTATTAATTAACTATATTAATTTGACAATAGATTTATTCTTGAGTTAATTTCACCATTGTAGAGCATAGGTGAGGATTTTTTCTAGTAGTTTAGTAGTATCAAAGGTGTTAAGTTTGATCCAATCCTTGTAAATATTTAAAAAATAAATAATATATAGTGTTGTATGATTTAGTCTATCAAAATTTATAGTTATGGCAATTCCCCCAATGCCCAAAGTTTCAATATGAGGTGCCATTTGTTAGTTTTTTTAAAATTTCGAGTACTTTGTTTTAAATGGTTGGTTATGAGATTGGATTATTGACATTATCCTTAAGGACAGATGGAAGGGTCATTGAATATTAATTAACCATTAAATATATTGAGTTATATTAGACATTCAAAAAGTTAATTTTTCATTTTCATGAATTGATTGACACTTGACACTTGCTTGTGGGCCATTTGGTCCAAGCCTTTCAAGATCATTTAATTAGGTTTGGTGTGATCATTTTTATTTTATTAATATGTTGGAGTGGCATTAGGATATTGATTAGTTTTTTTTTATATATGTAAAAAAGGTGGTATTGGCCATTATTGTAGCTATGTTTAGAGTTATAAATGAGAAGTTCATGGATTTACTCACCCCAAAGCCTAGGTAATACCAAACCTAAGAGTGTTGAGAATATTTGAAACTATACGGGTGTGAATTTTTTATTGGGACTTTATTATGTATTTTTTATGGTAAAATAATAAAATTTTAATTTTAGGAGTAATCTCATTGTAGTATTCTTTCTCTTTCTTAGATTTGAACTCTTCATGAGGTAGTAATGGATTTTTGGATTGTTGTTGTTCATTGGTTCTAGATTATTTTTACCATGGAATTATAGAAAATTGGTTTTATTGGTATTTTGCACTATCATAGAATAATATTAATTGAGATGTAATCCTTGAAAGGAAGATAAATGATGGTTGATTTCATATTAATTTTAATTCATATACTCCATTGTGGGAATGGGAAGATAATGTTTAGGATTGGTATGGGATGAAAAGGAAAATAAATTTGGCAAACTACATATGCTTGATAAATTTATAATTTTAAAAAAATAAAGTATTAACATGAAAATGACCAAAAATAATGGTGAATTCCTATTTACACCAAGTTCGCCAAATGTATTAAGGCTATTAAATTCAAAATATAAGGATCTTTTGATATAGGAAAAGGTTGAAGACCATACTAGATCCAACACATATAATATATCAGTCCACAAAGTAGTTTGTAGTTATAGATAATGGTAGTGATAAAAGTATGTAAAGGATTTAATATGGTAATATAAAGATAAAATATAAATTTTAGGCCTAACTATATCTAATATCATTCAATAATAACCAATATGTGTAAACAAACATAATCAAAATAACTATAATGCCATTAAGTGATAACCATAATATGTGTAAAATAATGTGGCCATGAGGTGTAAATAAAATATATGAAACATGTAAAGATAAACATATAATAACAATTGTATATTTTTCTAACCATGGAATACATAAACATACCAATATATTGTAATCATTAAAGTAATGAAAGAAACAATGTATTGTAAGGAGAGTTATCTTGGGTTGACTTTTTGATGCATTAATATACATATTGGCTCAAGTGATGATTTGAGAGAGATTTTTTAAGGTTAATTAAAGGTGTAAGATATAATATTTAAGTAAACCTTATTTTGGGGCTCCAAAGACTAGGTGTACCTTATTGATTGAACTTATCTCCTTGATATTTCAGAGTTCATGTGTGAACTATGTTGTTACTTACAAAACACACCCTAATTTATAATTCATAATCATCATGCCTCATATTTTGTGTCCTTTGAATTTTTTTTATGATTTCATGATCTATTTTCCAAGTGTTTTGGGTGTGATTTTTGTTTTTTCCATTTGTTGCTGCTAGGAAGTTTTCAAGCATATCTTTGCACCATTAATTGAAGTTCATTTCTCATGAAAATTTCATTGATAGTGTTAAAATATGTGTATAATTTAATGGTTAATAAATAATCAAAATTTTCATTCCCAAAATGTGAAATTAATAATTATTAAATATATTTTATGTGATGATTTATGTCTTCCTAGTTACCAAATCTTACCAAAAAGCACTTTTTGAAAGTTTTTTCGCATGGTCAAATCATATCCATTATGTATGAAATTTAATATGATTGTATAAAAGTTTGTGATTAATTATAATGTAAAAATAATCATAAAATTTATTACTAAATTATAAATACACAAATAAAAACTATCATTTTCATTTATTTTTATTTGGTCATTTTTTGCATATTTTTAGTTATCGAAACTTGCAAGTGCACACTCTTAAAACCTAATTTCACAGGGTTAAATCACATATGTGTATTTTTATTTTTTTTATGATAATATAATAAATAAAAGATAATACAATTTATAATTAATTTTAAATAAATTTCTTCTCATGTGTTAAATGTGCCACAATAAAAATTGACTTGTGCATTGATTTCTACATATTCCCAGTGAGCAAATCTAGACAATGTGCACTCAAACCAAATTTTTCATGAATAAATGAGATATAATATTAAAAACTTAAATCATGATATACAAGTTTTGGAATAATTTAAATGTGTAGATAGTTCCCAATAATTCACTCATCACTTATAAAATGCACAATAATGAAAAATGATTTTTACATTAATTTTTTCTATCATTTTTTGCATTTCCAGTTTTCAAATCTAGCCCATGACTTGTCACTTTACTGATTTCTTAGATATCTTTTTCCTTAGTATTTTATTTCAATATTTTAGGTAAGTTTATATTGTGTCACATGACATTATCTTATTTTACCACTTCCTCGGGTCACCTCAATTTATTTGCCTAGCCATAAGTCTCCTTGGCAAATGAGATCATGAAAGGTATCATGATCCTAGTTACTCATCCCATAGTGATTCCATGGTTAGAAATATTGGACCCTCAACATTGAATGTGATAATTCCATATGGTTTGTTACCATTTAATCATGAACTTCATTCTCCTCAATTTCTTAAATAGACCCTAGACCTGCATATGTATGAGATCATGCCACATGGCATGATCCCATTTCTCTAGGCTACCAGGGTAGTTTGTGTGCTTCCATTTTATGTTCGATCCCCATGGATGAATAATATTATGTTGAATTTTATTATACCATTTATATTAGTCCCCAAGTTTATAAATATATCTATGATCCTTTTAAGTAAATGAGATTTCGACAAGTGTCAAGATCGCATTTCACCAAACATGATTAGGTCATCAATCCAAGGAAGCATCAAGTTAGGTACTGAGTAAGTGAATAGATTTCATGTGTCATGGATTTCTAGCTATATGACATGATGAATCATGTGGTCACATTTTATGATCATAAATTTGATGGCTATTTGGCCTATCAAAACCATCAGACCTAAGAGTTTGCTCAAGACCTAGAAATTTTCTAAATTATTTTAGGGTCTTATTTTGATCCTTTCCTTAATGATAATTTTACCTATATTTTGATCATCTATATCCATGGGATAATAAATTTATTAATTTCCTCATTAAATCTATTATTTATGTTTATATAAATTATGGGATTAAATTCTAAACGGGTGTTTATCCACTCACTATTTTGACCTAACTCAGCTTATTTTGATTACAAATTGGTTATTTATTTTCTCATCTTTATATTTAACATGGATAATTTTTATTTAAAATGAGATAATTTTGATTTTAATTTTTTATCTTGAGGTTTAATCATTTTTTTTGAGTTAGATCATTTTTATCATCGACAAAAGCCCTTTCTTCAATTGATAGATTTTAAAATATTTTCCTTAGTCATTTTTATTTAAATATAAACTTGGGATCTAATTACTAGTTTTATTTTCAAAATATAATGGATATATTATGTCTATAGGCCTAGATTCAATCAATAAATTATAATTATCATCATCATCTCATACCTTCACTCCTCTAAAATACATTAGACCAAGATGTAGGGTCTTCAACCCTTTAGGTGCCTAGGATCATGCCACAAGGCAGGATCATAGGGTACTATTCCATTAGGGTGATCAATACGTAAAAGGAAAGTGATAGACCTTCCAGATGAATGAGGTAATGCCACATGGAATCATACCACTTCTCCATATATTTAGGTCAAATGAAAGTATTATGATGTGGCTGAGACCATACAAGTCCTCAAAATCAAGCCATATGTCATGATATCATGGCTCTAGAGTAGTTAGATCATGGAACAAAGACCAAGATATTATTGAGCTATATATAAATGAGATCTTCCCACCTATCAAGATAGCATCATGTTTGGGTAGTAAAAAATTCAAGGAGGTTTAGACATGTAGCACCATATAAGTTAAAAAGAAATTAGCATGTGGCAAAACCTTAAGAGATAAATGACATGATGGCTCTTCCTGAGGAGCAAGGATAGGAAACATGGAACAACATTTCTAAGGAAGATACATGGGCCTCTATGAATAAAATCTAGGTCTAAAATTTATGCTTATATTAATTTTTTTCCTACTTAATCTATCAAAATAAAGAAATGAAATTATAATCCCACTCAGAATGACACAAGCATGAATAATTTTGTCTTATAGGAACTAAAGGGACCATGGGGGATAGGCTCATGTATATCAAATACTAGAATTAACTTGAAGACAAGGTGTGGGAATTTGGATTGATTTGGGGCATATATAATAACATGTCATCTTAATTAGGTATGACCATCATCAAGCAAAGTGTGGTCAGTTGTATGGCTTGAGAAGAACTTCAACAACCACAACCACCTTAATTAAATTAGAAAATTAGTAACTAAGGTTTTATTTATTATTATATTAGGATTTAATGTGTCTCATTTTAATTTTAAGAAAATTTAGGCACGTCTCACTAATAACCTCTAACTGCCTATTATGTGGTTAGCTTCATGACTATATAGACCAATCATCCTATATTATACCATTTCGCCATTGAATTGAGGGATTGTCCATTTATAATTAAGATCTATAGTAGAGGACTTGGCCATTTTTTCCCCTTGTAATTTCTTGATTTCATAATTTATTTTCTCATTTGAGTATGAATTGAGGCTATTTGATGGATTTTTTATAGTTCATCTTTAAATTGATGAATATTAGTGTTATGTTTATATTATATAAAATCTATGTGATTGATATTCATTACATAATCATGTACATGGTGTATTTTTTTAACTCTTGTACATATATTGTTGGTCTTTGAACTCTTACATCTTTCTTGTTTTTTGGTTGTAATATGTTGTCCAAATAGGGACTAGTTTCTCTAGAGGTTTGTCTATTCAATAAGACTAATATTCATTAAAAAGTGAGCTCATATTTCCTTTATCCTTACCCTTTAGCTCTTTTTTATTTTTTTATATCTTTTTTAGTTTAGCTTTAGGTTAGTCAAAATTTCAATTATTTGTTCAAGGTTTATATGTAATGCATGTTCATCCTTGCACCTATCTTTTAATGAATTGTTTGAAGGAATAGAATAGGGATAGGTTCTAACTAAAATTGAGTTCATTGGAAATCTTTAACTAACTAGTTATTTTAAGCACAAGATATAGGAAAGGTTTCTTAATACAAGTCTTAAAAAATAGTTACACCAAGCCCCTTGTATGGAATAAAGTACATTAACCACCTAAGGTATTTGGTACATCATGAACTAGTAGATAAAGACCTTAGGAAGTTTATACCATGTCTTGATTCCTTTCAAGAAAGATGGAAAGGGAGAATAAGGGGTAATACATAGTAATAATTGAGCCTTGTCCTCTCCCCTCTCTTCTATCTAGAGTTGGTTTGGTTGTACCAAACATGTAACTAATAGATTGACACTAGAATAAGGGTTTGAATAAGTATTCTTTTATATTTATGCTTGGTTTTATCTAAAATATTGCATATTTTAATTAGAAAAGGAGAGTCCAAAGTTTATAAAATTGTAAAATAAAAGAGTTTTCATAAGGTACAATTCATTTAAGGGTGACTTTGAGCTATTAAAACTCTCTGGATATAATAGAACTAGGATTGACAAAGGGAGGTCTAAACCCAAAAAAACATTCTCAGCAATTAACTCCCCCACTACCATGGTTCCTTTCACCACCCCATTTTCTCTCCCTAAAAACCTATAAATGGATAACCCTTACTAGTTAGGAGGAGGTAGTTGTCCTTTGAACATATTAGGACTAGCCCATGACTTACCCAAAAATCCTAAGAAGTTATACACAAGATATTTTCATGGTGGGGAAAGAACATCAGAAAAACACATACATAACTTTAATGACACTTTGATAAGAACTCAGGTCCAACATGAATATGTTACTTGCATTTTTTTCATTTAAAATTTAGATGAGTTACCATATGGATGGTATCTAGGGCTCCTAGATGAATCCATCGCCTTTTGGGTTGACCTTGAGACTGTGTTCATTGATCACTTTAGGATACCAATAAACCCTACCATACTCTATCATTAGTTTTTAGATTCCAATAGAGAACCTATAAGTGTCTTTAATACTAGGTTTTAGAAAATTTACAAAATATTAAATCACCCCTACACATTGATTGAGCTAGTTTTTATACAAACATACTTGAGAGACTTAGACTCAATGACTTTCATGTTCCTTAGAAGAACCCCTAAAACTCTCACATATTTATCTTTGGCCTAAAATTATGTAGTTCATATTAAAAAATATATGTTCCCCCAAGGATATGGTATTTATCCCTCACCCTTATTAGGATAACCTAAATATTATAACCAAAATCCTATGGTTAACCAAGCCTTTATGGAAGACACTCCTTTGATGAATCTAATTTTAGGAGATATATATTTGAGTCCAATATAGTTTAAATTATTATTCCCTTGAACCCCATACATTAAAATCATCCCTATATCCCATCAAATCACATGTTGATTCAACCACAAGCCAAAAAATAATTTTAGTTGCTTATAACAACATGACTCCCACTCTTGGTCTAAGCATTTATGATTCCCCTAAAAAAATTGATAGGATATACCATCATTCATGAATAATCATATTCATATTATTAATATACATAATATGTCTCATCATATTATTCTTACACTTTTAAATACTAATAAACTGATGGTTAGTCGACCACCTCAATAAAGTATTCACCAAAGTGCCCTAGTGAACCCTAAATAGATGACTTATAATATATGGTCTATTTAACGACCAATGATGTGTTTAATTAAGTACATAGGTGACTCAAAACACTAATATATGAATAACCAACCCTAAAGTATAAAGTTTAACTTTTAAAAGGATAATAGATAGTGGAACACTAGGCCTAATAATGGGAATGTGCCTAGTCCATTTGACAACACCAATTAGAACCATAATAGTGATTTCAATTTAGTAAACATGGAAAAATTAGCATTACCCATTTTTGGTATACTAAACAATATACTAGACCATGTTGTAATGTAATATGCTTAATTTATATTAGCCTTAAATGTCTTTTGAAAAGACATGGACAACCTTGAAATAGTTCTAGTACCAGATAATGTCAAATTAGTCCCTAGTGGAGACAATCCAAACATCAAAATTGTCTTGGAGACATATCAATTCCCATTTCAAAGTGATAATGAGGATCAGGATAACCTTAATTAGGTTTGTGTCTTTAAACAGTTCCAAATATGGATCACATATCTATTAAGGATTAAATGACATGGTCTTATGACTACGTTTAATCACACTATCATTCAGGTTCCCCCTTATGTAGATTCATCTAATAATCCACCCCTAAGGGAACTACTTCCTATTATTAGCCTAAAAACATTGATGTATCTCCCAATACCAATAAACCATTAGAAAAAAATATGCATATATCATTGTAGAATAGCTATAAAATCTAAGGTAAGCATAACAATGTTTGAGTTGCTTTATATTTTTAATCAAAAAGAATTATTTCTAAGATAATTATTTTCCCCTAGGAGGAATGAAGCTAGTAACACTTCTAATGCTCATGTTTCATTTTTATAATGAAAAACTAGAGACTCTCTAATTTATAATAATAATCATTTATTTTGGAAGAAACAAACATAATTGTTTGGTGGATATAGGTGTTTTAGGGAATGCCATGCCTCATGCCATTTTCCAATAGCTAAAACTAAAACCAACAAAGTATATTAGAAAAGTTATTCAAGTAGACAAATTATAAGTTAAATACATTGGTATATTGAATCACATCCACATGTAGCTAGCCTCTAATCCTAGAGTTCATAAACTCATTGAAATCTAAGTGTTGGAAATGCCTAAGTCATATGGGATGCTTCTTAGCTGATATTGGTCTAGGATAATCAATTAGTACATGGCCATCGATTTATCTCACATGTGGCTAACATGGTGAGGTATGCTTACTCAAATTAATATTGAGAGAAATCCAAATATGGTTCACATGATCAAAGAATACAATAAGACCAATGAAGCCTTATATGAATAATATACACTAGGAGTTTATGACCTCATTAATCAAGAAAAATATTATGGTAGAGTATCTATTAACATGTTTAATTTAAAAGGACCTAGATTTGAATAATTAGACAAGTTGGAAGAAGAATATATCCTATGTGCATTATACTTATTTTTAGTTTATATCAATTCTCCAACATGCACATGGGTCTAACAAGGTCATTCATGTGATAACAAGGAACACCAAATCTTAGATGTTTCCCATGCTACCATGTTGATTAATTTTTCACCCACATCAACTACTAGAGATAAACTAGCATGTCACTAATAGTTGAATGAGTTATGTTAGTCATAAAAGCTAGGAAGGATAATAAGGAAGCGAACATGAAAATAACACCCATATTAAATAAACCACAACATATAACTAAAGAACATATGTGGATCCTAAAGTTAAAATTTTCAACCTCTTAACTATAGTTTGCTTGGACAAGCAGCATAGCTGAGTTTGAATCCTTGGTACATGGACTACAAATTACATTAAATAAAAAAATGAATAACCTAAAATTACATGGATATTGAGAACTTGTTGTCCAAAATATTAGAGGCCACTATGATTGCAAATAAAAATGACTTTCAAGGTACCATACTAGATTGTAGAACCTGATTGAAAGTTTATATGCATTGAACATCCAAGCACTTCCCTACATAAAAAATTTTACATAATATGCATTTGAAACAAATTCAAGTACCCTAGATCCTATCACTAATTCCATACTGAGGATATTGTTAATTGATTTGGTAATTTTTAGATAAGAATATAAGAGGTGAGGTATTGAAGTGTTAGTATGATAAAAACCAATAAAAACACACTAATAAATCCAAAACCTCAAGCTAAACACTCAAGGAGAAAGATAAAAATGTAACTAACAATGAAAGACAAAACAAGTATTCTTTACCTTCCTTGTGATCAAGAATTACATGTTGGCCATGGAGGAATGTGCTCAGCTGTGTACTCAAAGGGTCTTTGACAATGGTGTTACTTGCATCATTTCTCTTTTTCACTTAGGAAATATTTGGCTTGTCTTTAGAACTATGTATCAATCTATAAATAATATTTCATTATAACATTACAAGAAATATTTATCTCTCAATAATTCAACATTATAATTTTGGATTGAGAGCTTAATTTGAGGGAATTATTGCATAATAATACAAAATAAAAAAACTTGTTTGAATAATGGGTGAGGCCTTGTAATTATATCCTTTTAAACTAACCCTAAGCAAAGTGTGGTTAGATTTAGTTTAATCATGGTTAGGTTTGGGACAGAACAAGCCATTAATATTTTTAATTAATAAGAATGGGTCATAAATCTAGATATTTGTTTAATATTTTATGAATGCTTGACAACCCACAAGAGATGATGTCATGACGGTGACATCATTTTAGATAATTATTTGATGTCATGATGATGTCATCAATCTAGATTTATGAATTTATAAATATATAAATATAAAAAATAATTAACCTTAGGATTTTCACTTATGTATTTTATTAGGTTTAAATAATTAATCAATCCTGATCACGTTAATTACCATTTCTAAATTTTGATAACTTTCCCCTCACACATGATCGAAAAGGTCAATTTGATAGGCCTCAACTTGACTAGATATGAATTAGAGGAAGGTGATGATTGTGTTTAATGAATTTCCCTAGTTAAGGATACATTGATATGGTTTAAAAGATGCATGTGATATGCATTGATGAATAAGATAATTCAAGTTATTTCTGATCTTAACTTGCATTATGTGCAATAAGTCACTCTAGTGTCCATTTAGACGTGGAAGTGGACAAAAAGGGTGTCTATAGTATCTATTCCTTCCATTCTAGGCAACATTATAAACTTCTATGTATTCAATGATGACTAATATATCATTGAATTCATGACCAGAGTCACAAATCATTGATGAGAATGACAAGGAATAATTTGAACTAAATGAAGGAGTGATCAACTTGAATACTAATAAAATACCAAAAGGTATGGTATTATTGGACATGCCATTTGACATGGATTATCATGGTGACATGTATTAGATAACCCATACCAAAGGGATTCCTCATTAGCATTTTAATCTAGGTAATCTAGGAGAATCAAAAACTTTACTTTTAGGCATAAGTTATGCCTAGATAGAAAATAAATAATTATGCAAAATCTGAAGGATTTTGGTAACACCATTTCTTGGAGTTAAGATAATTTGAAATAATCTAACACCTCCATCCTCATGCATATTATTCTAAAAAAACTAGTGTCAAACCATTACAACAAAGGCATATGCTAATTAATGAATTGTTGGATCCTTTAATTGTAAAGGAAGTGAAAAATCCACTTTCTACAAATACTATTTACCCATTAGACACTCCACTAGGGTGGAAAACTTTATGTCCATTTGAAAAATGAGTGTGGAGATCATACTTTGTGTATACCTCATAAATATGAATAAAACTTCTTAAAAATACAATTACCTATTGATTTCAGTAGATGAAGTCTTGAAAATAATGAATGGCTCCCAAATGATGTCATTCCTTGATGTATATCCAGTATATAATAAAGTAATGGTCAACTATGAAGACAAGATAAAGATAATGTTTACAATTAAGTGGGGAACATTCACATACAAAGGGATATTATTTTCATTAATTAATGTAGGTGACACCTTACATCGGGCCATGGATATTATGTTAAAAGACCTCATTACTAAATGTAGTCATACACATGGATGAACTAATTATATTTTCCAAGATAAAATAAGGCCATGTGAAAGACTTAAAATTAGTATTGTAGAGGTGTAGAGACAATGGAATCTCCCTAAATCTAAAGAAATGCATATTTTGGGTCACAATTGGTAAGTTGTTGGGGAACATTAAATTCAGACTAAGTATTTCAATACAGCAAAAAAGAGTAGATACTATTCTAAAAATTCTACTGCTTGGCAATAAAAGAGAGATAAAGTTATTCTTTGGTAAATCAACCTTACGGTCAAGTGGATAATTTTTTTGTACCACTAAAAAAATGATGAATAAGGACATTAGGGTCAAGTGGATAATTTAATCATAAGAAACCTTTTCTAAAAAAAAGATATCAATTGTCAAAATGTCAATGCTTATCAATCTTAACCACATGAAACTTTTCTACATCTATTTATTTTCCTCAAAACACTCAATCGATGATGTCATGATGTAAAGAAAAGAAGATAAAAATGAAAGACATCTCATTTATGAGTGCTCCACTCAGAATTGTTGAGATTAGATACCAATTCATTGATAAATAAGATTTTTCATTGATCAAAATAGTAAAAAAAATTAGGAATTACGTTATATGAATCAAAGTATATTGTATCATTCCTGACCCAACTATGAAGGCAATGTTGATGCCAAATGGGTTAGGTGACTGGCATGAGAAATGGATGATTATATTAAAATAATTTTAACCTAGATTTGTAGAAAATGAATATTGTTAGAGGAAAGGGACTCCAAAATACCATGGATGAGGTAAATCCATAGATCATATGCTAGAAGTATATAATATAAGGTAATATAAATGATGATTTATATGAGTACATGGTTTAAATACTTTTTAAACAATGAGTGCCCAACCTAATTAAGATCCAATAATAAGAGAGAACTATGCTTGATAATTATAAATTTTATGATAAAATTAGGTATGATGTATATAAAAATCCACAAAGGTATTTACCTAATATTCTTAAGAAAAGTTGAATCAATTAAAGTACTCACTGGTTTTCATGGGAAGTATGGGACTAGTCACGGTTCAGGTAGTGCCATAGTTCACCAAATACTTAGAGATATCTATTATTGGAATCATATTTTAAAAGATTCACATGATCATGTAAGGAGCTACCCCATTTTCCAAGTCACTGCACATATGGAGCATACTCTAGCCATGTCATTAAATCTGGTTATTGTGTCCCATCCATTTTCAAATTGGGGACTTGACTTTATGGGGGCCATCAATGAAAACTCCTCCATGGGACATAAAATTATCCTCACAGTAAATAATTATGTCACATGTTGGACTAAAACCAAAGCATTCATAAATCATATAACTAAAGTGGTGATAAGATTCCATAAGGACCACATTATAATAATGTTTGGTATGGCATTTGTCTTGGTATGTGATAACAACCCTACTTTTTCCTCAGTGAAATTTACTAAGTGGGATATTTAAAACTAAGTAATTATCAAATTTTCATCTAAAAAACTATTGGATGTAATCAAAAGAGTCTAAGAGATAACTCCTAAGGACTAGCATATTATTTTGTAGTTTTCATTATGGTTTGATAGGAATAGGATCAATTATGCCTTAAGTACTTCCCCATAATATTTGGTAAATGAAAAAGACCTATTATTGCATGTAGACCTCAGAAATCTAACCTTGTTATTAATTAAATATTATCTAGGGGATGATAAAAAGCTATAGGATCACCTCATGAACCTAATACATCTAGAAGAACAATGTGATGTAGCTATGTTGCACTTTAGCAAGCATCAAGGTGTTGTCAAACATTGGTTTAAAAAATGAGACAAATTGAAACCCTTTTAGTTTTTTGATTTAGTCCTACTTTGGGATAAGGGTCATGAAAGGAATGGTCAACATGAGAAGTTTCATGCCCTTTGGCTAGGAATATTCCAAATATCTAAAATCCTAGGTGGCAATGATTTTCATGTAAGGTGTCTTATTGGAAAGGATGTTTAATTACATGTTAATAGATGATTCTTGAAGCAATACTTCTAAGATTGAGTTTGTTTATGTTCATTTTTAAAATAATTTATCCTTATTTTATTCCTTTCCCTTGATGTTTTTGTTTTATAATTTTTATGTGTTGTTTTGGTTATTTTTTTCTCACCTTTGTCATTGGTTCATCCTCATACCTTTGCCTCTATTTTTATCTAATCTTGTTTTGAGTTTCTGTTGGTACTCATTGATCATAAAAAAGGAATGAGGGACCTATAGGTAAGTGACATAAATGATGTTATAATGCATAAGAAATTTTACGAGTTCGTATCACTATATTATGTTTCTGAACCAATTTTGAAGTCCTAACCTATTGTGTGCATTCTGAATTTTTTTGTGTTTTGGTAAGTTTGGATAAACTATGTGGTTAATGATGACATTATATCAAAACAAAAAAATGCACATTAAAGTTTTATGGGTGTCTTTGGGTAAACTTGATACAATAAGGATCTTGGGTGAAAAATCTAAAATTTTTCCTTTCACTTTCCATAGTGGTCCCCAACACATAATGGAGATGCTAAGAGTAAATAAACAAAAAGAGAAAAGAAAAATCAATTTTTCAAAAAATCAATTCTTGGAGATCCAGAAAACCTCTACCATAGCTATGAAAGAATAGATAGTAGTAGAATAGTACATTGAGTGGGATCAGAGGAAAATCTATTAGGGCTATGGATTCCTAGATAACAGTAGAGTAATGTCTAGGTAAGGATTCACAAGGTAGCATTCAATAGTCCTATGGTTTGAGCTATAGTAGTTAGTCCTTAAAAGATGTAGGAAATGATAGTTAATTAGATTTCACACACCATGTAAATGATAAAGTCATATTAAGTCTATCATCTATTCCATTCTTATCCTTTCAATAATTTGATCATATTCTATGTGTGGTATTGACTAGAGATTATGTGTTTGTATACACATTTTTTCATTCCAATATACTCATGAATATTTTCTAGCAAATCCACCATTTATTGTTGTTTGAAAAACACTCCCTAATTTATCATTGAGAAATAATGGTACCTATTTTTATGTCCTTGGAAATTTGGTTCTATTTTCATGAGTTATTTTTCAATTGTTTTGTCTGTGTTAGTTTTTGAGTCACCTTTAATTAAATTTTCATGAATTTTGCCATAAAATAAGTTCACCCACCTATCATTTTTTGTGTGTGAAATTTCTAAAAGAATTAAACCATTAAACTTGAACCTTTCTCAGCGTTCATCAGGCTCAATGAGTTCAATGGTTCAATGGGTTCAATATTTAACAAAAGTGAATTGTTTGTCCCTTTGAGTATTTTAGTTATGACTTTGAACCTTTCGGTTGAACTTGAACCCTTTTTTAGAGTTCAAAAGTTCAATAGTGTAAAAGTTCACCAGTTCAAGAATTCAATACTTGATGTTTTATAAAGAGTCATGTTCACTCATTTCCCTTGTCTAAATTAATATACTACTTGAACCTACCACTTAAACTTACCACTTGAACCTATCACTTGAACCTACATAACAAAGTTCAATGGTTTAATGTTTCTCAAAATGCACTATTCCTTTGTATTTCAATTATGTCTTTGAACCTTAAAATTGAACTCGAACCCTTTTTTGGAGTTCAAAATTTCAACGATTTAATGTCTTCAAATTTGAAGAGTTCAATGGTTATAAGTTTTAAAGTCCAAAGTTTCTGGAAAGATCATGTGACTATTGGTCGATCTGTGTGGTTCATTTCATACCATTGAACCCTGAAGTTGAACCATATTTTCAAAAGTTTAATGGTTCAATGGTTCAACGGCTATACTCTTATCTTCCTATGAAGATTTCTCTAAGTTAAAATTAGTAGGACATTTAGAGGAAAATATATCCGAAATTCACTATAAAGTGGAAAATTTTGAATTTTCATGAGGTTATATATAATCATTACTCATAAAAAACATGCATAAGTTATGCTTGCCATTAATGCATATGTCAGAATGCATGTCTTATCAAGCATGTTTAGCATGTATTGTCCATTTAATCATTTGAACTAGTTAATATCTGCATCAAGAGAAAATAATTCAAATTTAGCAAACAAGCATACTAGGCAATACAAAGGAGAACAACATAGGTGATCTAAGATATTCGATTGCTTGAATCCATAGTGATTTCAGATAAATTTAAGGTGATTTTCACTCTTATTGTAAGTTGTTTCCTCTACTTAGTTGGAAAAAAGGATCCTTTTGAGTTTGCAGCATTATTTAAAAATTCAAAACTTTCTCTTTTAATTATTTTCTGTGACCTATAGCAATGAAATTTGCTTGTCTTGATTACGATCATAGCCTTAGTCTCATATGTTTTCTACCTAAAGTTAGGGACACCTCTCTGGTCCAATATGATTTACAATATTTTAAGGAAAGGGCTAGAAATCATATGATGTAAAAAATAGTAGAAAGTGGCCTAGTTGAAGCTAGTCTTTCCCATGGCTATATAATGCCTTGAATTAGTCCTTGAATGCATGAATAGATATGAACCTCAAAATAGGTTCATTAGGACTATAGATGGTAATTTTCTATTGCATATCAATAGACAAACCCTAATGTCTATGATGAGAATCCCTCCTAAAGAACCATACTCTGATCTTAGTATTACTTCTTCCTATGATCACTTTTCAATAAAGAAAACAATTTACAAGGGTGTGATTGCTAGGAATTGGCTCTTAAAATTCCAAAAAAGAGGTTCAAGATTTTCTAGGCCATTAATAAGAAATCATATGATTTTAGAAGTACAAGATATCTTGGTATTATTACATAGACTAAAATTTAATGCTCATGCATATTATTGGGAAGACTGGATGTACTTCTTCATATAGGTGATCCTTCAAGGAGAATAATATTTAGATTGGGAAAAAATTATAGTTAAATGTTTGCATCTGAGTTTAAGTAATTATTTGGGGAATAGAGAATTTTATATGTCTTGGTACCTCGTCTACTACTTGGCTTCTATGAGATAATGGGTAGTGTTACTTCATACACCCTTGGCTGAAGATAGTAAAATTTATGATTATTACTCATAGTTACAACTTCATAACTACTATGAGGATTACAGAAGGGTCAATGATGTTTTTTCTTGGAAAATGACTTTGAATTATCAAATAACATTAATAAGAGGTTGTTTGATGAAGCTATGTAGTTAATTAATATCTATGGTAGTTTCTTCATTCAATTTTCTAGGTTCACTTATATTAGTGTTGGGGCTTTTGATGGTGAACCCTTGAGGTTACCCAGGTATGTTTTTGACCGATTTGGGCTAATAGAAATCTGTAGGCAATTAGCAGATGTAGATAAAAAAATTCTTAATGAAGAATAAACATGGTATATATTTTCCTATTGAAATTAGATATTATTCATGAAAAACAACATTTGATTCTTTGAATTTATAATTGGATCTTAATAAATTCAATTTTCAATACTTTACAGCTAGACCATAATTTGACAGCAAAGGTTTTACCAGAGATAATTTAGGACTTGGAATAGGATTTTCATAGATTCCTCAATTAGAGGATTATTGGGAGGATTATTCAGATGAATTTGAATTCAAAAAGAGACTGTGGTCCAGGTTTTCCCTAGGGAAGATAATTACCCTTAAATTAAGTATGGACATTTCTAGAATTGTTGACAATGATGAATAGGTGATTAATCCATAATTTGAGCAAATAAAGCAATCACCTATTCTAGAAATTGACTAGGAGAAGAGTGAGTAAGATAGAATTGAGGTCAAGACCCTTCCAGTAACAAGGAGAACTAAAAAATGGATGAGAGAGAAAAAACAAGGAGGAGCTCAAAACATACTCTCCCAGTAATGTGCAACAATAATTGAATCTCCATTCCCAATAAGATCATCTAACCAACCTATTGTTATCTATGATGTAGGTACTTCCAAGTCAAAAACTAGAAGGGACCCTATCATCAAAGAATCTGAGAAGGACCTTGTAACTACCCTACCTCCTCGTGCCACTAGGTTAAGGACTCAAAGTAAGAAGAAGAATCAAATTTAAAAAAAAGTGATTGTGGATTTAAATTCTAAAGAAGATTTAAGAGAAATCAAAGGTGGTAAAGAATCTAATTCACTAATGGTGGAAGAGGTTAGTATAGATAAATAGACAATGATTCCTTCTGATCCTACTAAATTGATGATTATTTCATTTGTACCTTCTGATCAACTGAATCTTGATAGAGAAGCCTTGGCTTCTATTCCTAATTGGATAGAAATTCAATCAGTCATAAAAGGAAAGTAGTTCCATTTTCTTTACCCTTGGAAGATATGGTGAGAAAGTGTTTAGGGATATCTCTTAAATATAAAAAATTAAAAATGACATCCATGGTAGATGTTGACCCAAATACAGGGAATTGGAATGCAGAAATTGCCCAGCCAAAAACCAATGAAGAAGTTCAAGATTTTATAGTTGAAAAGGTAGACCTTGGGACTGCATCACATGCTACTAATGTGCATCATTTAGAAATGTCTACTAAAAGGATATTTAGTAGAACTTGGAAGGATGAAAAGGATAAAAGAGAGTTAAAATAGACTGTGCGGTCAATGGTAGAGTATATTGATGCCATTCATAGTCCAAATCCACAACCAATTTCCCAAATGCCCATGTCTTTTGATCTAAAATCTCCTATCAATCAAAGGATGTTGGATCAGATACATAGAGGCAAAATGATTACTAGAGTATTTTATGGTTAGTTGAATGGCATCATCTTGAAAGGTACATAATACATTCATAAATTGAAGAATGTATATGATCTGACCATAATCACCATTAAATATTTGAGGACTCAAAATGCTTTGTGGATAAAAGAAGAAGGAAAATGGATGAGCATGATGAATTAGATTTATGAAGTGCAAATATATGGGATAACAAAGTTTTTATCAAAAAAGAACTTGACAAGACGGGATGAAGATATATTATATGCAAGTAAGAAAAATGTTGAATGGAGAAATTTAGTATCTAGATAAGGATGATTGTAAATCACAAAAATGATCAAAGAAATAATTGAATTTATTCAATCATTATATCATGATCTACAAATCATTGATATCACTTACATAAAAGATAATGGAAAACTAGAGAAGGACATCAATGCTACGATTCAGTCCTTTAGGGAAAATACTAACTTCATTAAAGAAAGTGACGGCTTATCAACTGAAAAATTGTCTCATATTTCAAGGGTAGAGTCACTTCTATGTCATTATATCAACATACTCCCAGAGCACACAAAAAATATGGAAAAAAATTATAGGAAAGAAAACATCTTGAAGGCAAGGATAAAACATGTCAACATTCCCAATATTTATAAAATTTAGGAGTTCATTACAGCATTTTAGGAATGGAAATCTCAATGTGTCTACCCCACCGAACATAGAAAATCTGAAGATCCTAGTTTATCACTTCAACAATGATATTTTTACTTACATAGTCTATTTTATTTAGTTATTTAGTTACTTTTCTATTTAGAACTTGATTTTTATTGAATTTGTAAAAACTAAATCCTGTATGGGTCAGAGTTACTTTAATTCTAGTTTAGTTAAAAATATGGATGAGTTAAGGCAACAATATATATTTTTGGTTGTAAAAAGATGTGGAGAGAAGAAAAAGATAGAAGGAGAAGGAGTTTGAAATTTTAGAATTAGACCATTGCTTTTACAAATATATATGATGTTTGTCTGAAACGTTTTTCATCTATGAATGAAAATGAGAATTAATTACTAAGTACTTAAATCTATGAGTCTGAGTATTCGAAAGTGGATTTTCTATCTGAAGTCTTCCTTCATATATTAATTATTTTTCCACTAGATAATCTATATTGTGTGTTTTATCATTTACTGGTTCAACATATATATGCTTATCTATTTAATTATTATTGAAAATAGAATCTATGTATTTTATTACCTATCACTATTATAAAATATCGTATTCATAACATAATGATGTACGAATATTAGTCTACCTTTAAACACTTTTTAGTTAAAAGTGTATCTAAATATTTAAATTCATTGAAAATATTAAAGGGAGTTGTACCTTAATTCAGAGGAGAACTAATCTTGATAGTTCACCCATTTGTTGTTTAACTTATTTTTTCTTGAGAGAAGAGTATAAAGTTAAAATAAAATATCTTCATATAAAGACAAATCTATTAGCCAACAATTTTTTGGTGACTCTTCTAGGGAACAAAATTGATTTGGTCACCTTAATATGAAGCAAAAATGGTGCTTGTTCATGAAAATATGATTCCTATTTTACAACCTAATCTTGGTTTTCAAAATGAATGAGAAGATATAATTAGCCAGATAAATATTCTTGCTTGGCATTCTCATCAGAATATTGATGATTATAGATCAGCAAGTAGAATATTAGAAAAAGAAGAATAATTGGCTTATAATATAAGATTGTTGTTACTCAGGCAAAGAAGAAGACAAGAAAAAAATTTAGTAAGGAATTACACACACTAAAGTTTGAAACAATTAAGATCAAGATCAAATTTAATAATTATTATATCATAATCTAGATTCTAGAAGGTACACAAGGTCTTTGAGAAGATAAGGGATTGAATATTCTACTTTTCAAACATTGCAAAGCTTAAATTTTCCTTAAATTTCCACCCATGTTAGAAAATTTATAAGTAGACCTCCTATCCCTCCAAAACTCTCTATATCCTCTATTTTTTAAGCCTTAACTCTTTCTAGTACTATCTTTCCTTCTGCCATAAGTTTTCTTCCAATGGCCCAACCTTGGGGCATAGCCATAGGACCTCTAAATTTAGAGGCCAACCTAAATCCTTTGCCTAAAAATGCAAGGGAAAATTTACCCAAATTTAATGGAGATGGAAGACAATCACTAGAGGAACATCTGAGTAACTTTGTAGCGGTATGTGGTGTGTTAGGCATGCAACATCAAGATGTAGCAATAAGGCTTTTTGTGCAAACTAGAACTAATATTGTAGCACAATGGTTTTATCATGTAACTGATTCCTCAATAAAAAGTTGGAATGATATGAAAACTATGTTTGAAAATAGGTTCAAAAGTGTAGAAGATGAAAATTCCCTTCTTGTTCAATTGACTCAGCTCAAGAAGCAGATACATGAACCCATGAGGGAATTTATAGCCAAATTCAATAGAATTGTGCACAATATTCCTACTAGTAAAAGATCAACTGCTAAGAACTTGAAATGTTTCTTTATTAATTCTATGCCTCCTGATATAAGTTTTCATCTCAGAAGAAGTATAATTGTTAATTTAATAAATGCACAATCATTGGCAATTGAGTTAGAGGATGATCTTATTATGGCCAAAAAATGGAAGAAAGAGGTTCAGGTACCTAATGCTAATCCTTCATCCTCTATAGATCCTATAGTTCAAAGATTAGTTAATGATATGATTTCTCTTAAAATACAATTACCAAAGGCTAGTACTTCATTCCAACAACGATATCAAGATATTGGCAGCAAAAATCAACAAGCAAATACTGATAATACATTACCACTTGCATAAAAATAACCAAGATTGGATATTGAAGCTCCTCCTGGAAGAAATAACATGTGTTTTTTTCATTTGACTACTAATCATGATGGAAATTATTGCCTTGAGATGCTTAGATTTAATCAAATGACTACTACTCAAGATCTCTTAGGAGAAATTACTGAAGAAGAAAGGAGCTCTGAGAGACCTAGAGACTCTAAAATACATTTCCTTGAATATGATTTAGATTCAAAAAGAAGAGGTGAAATATTGGTTAATCTTGAAGATACTTCATGTGTTATACTTATTAGAACTTAAAAGAATCAAAGATTTTCTAATACTCAAGAAGTGCCCGTTAAGGGTAAGGAACCTTTTACTAAAACTTCTGATGCTATGACACAAGAAAGCAAATTGTTACACAAAAATGATTGTGAGACTTATTTTGATATTTTAGAATTTTGTAATTATGCAAAAATTCAAATATCCCATGCTGAATACCTTAGGTTGAAACCCAAAGAACTTGATAAATTGGTTAAATATGTTAAAAATGGTCCTACATAAGTTGAACTTGAAAGTCAGTTAAACATTAATATTGAGTCTCCCATTACGCAATTATTTACTTCTCCACTTGAATCACCCATTCATACTTCTAGCTTAACCCTCAATTCATCTAATGATACTCCTTATATGGATGATATGAAACCCAATCCATTTTATGTTTCTTTGTTCATAAATGGTCATAAACTCAGTAATTGTATCATAGACTCTAGCGATTCTTGTAATATAATTCCTTCTTTTGTAGCCAAAGCCTTAGACTTAACCCTTAAAAGAATATTTGGTATATGTTACTCTATGGATGGAAAATAGATCTCTTTGGTTAGACAAATTAAAGATGCACAAGTTGCTCTTGAAGCCTATCCTGATAAAAAGTGAAGTTGACTATCTTGGTAGAAGATATCCCCGCTAGTTATGGAATGTTATTAAGCAGGAATTTTTGCAAATATTTGGGAGGGTAGATTAAATTGGATTGGTTAGAAGCTACAATTATAGTGGGAAAGTAGAAAGTTAAATTGGAACCTGAACCTAAATGCAAGTTTACAATATATCCTTTTGATGATCCTAAATCTTAGATTCTATTTGAAGAATGTGAATTTGGTAACTAATTTCTCTCCTCTAAAGATTAAAAAGAAGAATCTATACTAAAGTCTCTTCATTTATATGAGCTATGGACCATGGAATTTGATGGTAGTTGTGCTGCTACTAGTTCAAGAATAGGAGTTGTGTTGATCTCACTTGAAGGTGAAACTTTTCCTTACTCTTTCAAGCTAGAGTTTAAAAATATTAATAATACTACAAAATACGAAGCTTTATTGCTTGGGTTAAATGAAGCTAAAGGAAAGGGTATAAAAATACTCAAGGCAAAAGGAGATGTTGAATTAATTGTCAAACAAGTAAGAAGCATTTTCTCAGTCAAAAATGACAAATTAAGACATTACAAAAATAGAGTTTGGGATGAGATAGAATGTTTTGATGGCTTTTCTATTGAGGCAATTCCCAAAGACCAGAACACTTGAGTAGATTCTCTCATAGTATCAGCTTATCTTCTTCTCCCACACCTTGATTTTGAAAAATATTCATATAGAATAGAATTAATCTATTGTCCTAATGTCCCAGATAATGTTGAAAATTGGCAAGTTTTTAGAATAATAAACATATCATAATTTTTTTGGAGAATGTTGATATGTTCTTATGATATTATTTTGAAGGTTCAAAAATAGAATGCAAAGAATTCACTCTTGATCCTCAGATTAATCCAAAAGATGATGTAATTCAATTAAAAATAAACAAAATCCCTAAAGGACTGGTCTCTCTAGAACTTTTTTTCACTAGACAATATGAATATATTAAAGGTAAACTTGTCCAAAATGCTAACAAAATAGAAGATTATGAGAAAATCAACATTGGAAGTGAAACTGGCCCTAAATGGATCTCCATTGGTAAGTGTTGTTCAAAAGAGGAGAAAAATGAATTAATTAACCTATTGATTAAGTATAAGGATGTCTTTACTTGGTGCTATGATGACCTCAAAGATTTTAGACATGGAAAATTTCAGCATCATATTCCTTTGAAAGCAAATGCAACTCCTTTCAGGCAGAAGCTAAGAAATTATAACCCAAAAGTTGTTGAATCTATCTTTAAAGAGATTGAAAAGATGCTAAAGGCTAGGATTATTTATCTAATTCATCACTCCACCTAGGTGGTGAGCATTGATGCAGTGCACAAAAAGAATGGAGAAATAAGAATTTGTGTTGACTTTCAGAATTTGAATCAAGCTAGTTTAAAAGATAATTATCCCTTGCCTATGATGGATCACATATTACAAGCTATTGCTGGGTTAGAAATGATGTCCATGCTAGATGGGTTCTTAGGTTATAATCAGATAAGTGTAGCTATGGCTGACCAACATAAAACTACTTTCACTACACCTCATAACACTTTTGCTTATGATTGTATGCCCTTAAATCTGATTAATACTGGTGTAACTTTTCAATGGGTGATGGATTCATCCTTTAAATATTTGAAAGATAGAATTATTATTATCTATCTTGATGATTTGACTATTTTCTCTAGAAAAAGAGAAGATCATCTAAAGGCTCTGGAGACCATCTTATAAATATGCTTGAGTCATGGGATATATCTTAATCCTAAGAAGTTAGTTTTCTATGTTATATAAGGGAGATTATTAGGACACCTAGTTTCAAAAGGTGGAATCAAAATTGACCTAGAAAGAGTTAAAACAATAGAATAGTTAAGTCTTCCTTCTAATAGGACTGGAGTTAAGTCTTTCTTTGGTCATATTAATTTTCTCAACAGGTTCATTCCTAATTTTTCTAAAATTATGAAACATATTGTGTGGATGATGAGTGAAAAACAAGCATTAAAATGGAATGAAGTTGCTAAAAAATAATTTGAAGATATTAAGGAAGTAATTACACAAACACCTACTTTGATAAATCCTAATTTCCAAAAATAATTTTTTAGTTACTACTATGGTTCAGAACATACCATGTCTAGCATCTTGTTGTATAAAAATGAAGTAAATGTAGAAGCCCCAATAGCCTTTATGAGTGTTCCTTGCAAGAAACATGAACTTAAATATTCTTTGGCTGAGAAATAAGCTTTTTTTGTATTGAAGGTCGTAAAAAAATTCAAGTACTATATACTTCATTTTCATTTGGTTGTATTTGTTCCTAGTTCAGCTGTGAAAATCATTCTAACTTAGTAAGAGGTTGAGATGAACAATAGAGCAACATGGGTTGCTAAAATTCAAGAATATGATCTAGACATGAAGCCAACCAAATCAGTTAGAGGTCAAGGTTTATGGAAATTGACAGCTAGAAGCAAATAAGAAGAATAACTCCCTATTTTCCTATTGGTGAGCTTATAAGATCCCTAGTTCCTAAACATGGCACACTATCTTACTTATAGAGACTATCCCAATCATTTATCCTTGAAGGAGAAAAGGAATCTAAAGATAAAATTAGCAGAATATGTGATATGGGGTGACGTCTTATAAAAAAAAGAATTAGATGGAACATTTATGAGATGTATAGATAAAGAACAATAATGAAAACTATTGGAAGTTTTTCATAATGAATCTTGTGGTGTAAATTTATCTTCATCGACCACAACTTTCAAAATCCTTAGAAATTGTTATTATTGGCTAGGTATGTTCAAAGATACATATAAATGGGTAGCTAACTATGATAAATTCAAATTGTTCTCAGGAAGACCAAAACTTGCAACATTACCACAAAAACCTGTCATTATTGAAGAACCTTTCAAACCATGGGGATTAGACTTCATTAGTCCTCTTTCACCTCCTTCTAGTGCTGGTCATACACACATTCCAATAGAAACTAATTATTTTAAGAAATGGGTTGAAGTGATCCCTATGAGGAGAACTAATTTAAAAGTGGTATATGATTTTCTTAAAGAAAATATAATGGTATATTTTGGTGTTCCTCAGAAGGTTGTGGTAGATAATGCTACCAATTTTTCTGCAATGGAGCTTACTTCATTTTGCTATGAACATAGTATCTCTCTTTCTCACTCATTAGATTATTACCTTCAAGGAAATGGACAAGTAAAGTCTAGTAATAAAAATTTGATAGCCAAATTGGTGAGTGATAACCGTAGATATTGGCATAAGAGACTATATGAAGCACTTTGGGCTAACAGGGTAACCCCAAAAAGAGTAATAGGAATGGCACCGTTTGAGCTGGTTTATGGAATAGGAGCATAGCTATCATTACCTCTGGAATTATCTATAGCTAGATTAAAAAATATTATTGAAGATTAGTGCTTTAAAGACTCTTTATAAAAAAGAGTTATGTATTTAAATAAGATTTAAGATGAGAGGAATAAACAAGTTGATTGTATTACTGCTCATCAAGCCAAAGTTAAAAATATTTTTGACCAAAAATCTAGACCCAAAAAGTTCATGGAAGGAGATGAAGTATTTATATGGGATAGAAGGAGAGAACCTAAAAGAGCACATGGTAAATTTAATTCACTTTGGAAAGGACCTTTCAAAATTCATTAGGTACATGGTCCTAATTCTTTTAAATTGGATTATCTAGATGGATCCATTTTACCCTTGTCTTATAATGGATAGGATCTCAAGTTGTACCGACTATGAAACATGTATCCCATATTTTTTACGTAAACTTTTCTTTATTTGTTGTGTTTTTTATTTTCCATTCCCATTTTTGGTTTGTCTGTCTCCTTTTCTTTCATTTCTGTTTCTTGGTCTACATAACCAGAGTTTCTAGGTTCTCTACATTTTGCCATTAAATACAGTCACCAGTTAGAGCTAATGTTAGTTTTTGAGTCTCCTTTAATCAAATTTTCATGAATTTTTCCATAAAAGAAGTTCACCCACCTATCATTTCCTATGTATGAAATTTATAAAATAATTAAACCTTTAAACTTGAACCTTTCTTAGATTTTATCAAGTTCAATGAGTTCAATGGTTCAATGGGTTCAATATTTATCAAAAGTGAACTATTTGTTCCTTTGTGCATTTTAGTTATGACTTTGAACCTTTTGATTTAACTTAAAACCTTTTTTAGAGTTCAAAATTTCAATAGTTCAAAAGTTCACTAGTTCAAGAATTCAATACTTGATGTTTTATAGAGTCGTGTTCACTTAGTTCCCTTGTCTAAATTAATATTCTGCTTGAACCTACCACTTGAGCCTATCACTTGAGCATACATATAAAATTTCAATGGTTCAATGTTTCTCAAAAATCACTATTCCTTTGTATTTCAATTATGTCTTTGAACCTTACGGTTGCACTTGAACCCTCTTTTGAAGTTCAAAAGTTCAATGGTTCAATGTCTTAAAATTTAAAGAGTTCAACAATTCTATGTTTCAAAGTCCAAAGTTTCTAGAAGGATCATGTGACTTTGATCAATATATGTGGTTAATTTCATATCATTGAACCCCAAAGTTGAGCCATATTTTCAAAATTTCAATGGTTTAATGGTTCAACGACTATACTCTTATCTTCCCTTGAGGATTTCTCTAAGTCAAAATTAGTGAGAGATTTAGAGGAAAATATATTTAAAACTCACTATAAAGCAAAAAAATTTGAATTTTCATGAGGTTACAGATAATCATTACTCATCAAAATTGTGCATAAGATATGCTTGCCATTAATGCATATGTCAGAATGCATGTCTTATCAAGCATGTTTAACATGTATTGTCCCAATTTAATCATTTTATCTAGTTAATATCTGCATCGAGAGAAAATAATTAAAATTTAGTAAACAAGCATACTAGGTGATAGAAAGGAGAACAACATAGGTTATATAAGATATTTAATTGCTTAAATCTATAGTGATTTTAGATAAATTTAAGGTGAGTTTCACTTTTACTGTAAGTTGTTTCCTCTACTTGGTTGGAAAGAAGGATCCCTTTGAGTTTGAAAAATTATTTAAAAATTCAAAACTTTCTCTTTTCATTATATTCTCCAACCTGTAGCCATGAAATCCACTTGTCTTGATTACAAACATGGCCCTAGTCTCATATGTTCTCTGCCTAAAATTGGGGACACCTCTCTGGCCTAATATAATTTGGAAGATTTTAAGGAAAGGGGTAGAAATCCTATGATGAATCCTATGATGCAAAAAATAGTAGAAAGTGGCCTGGTTGAAGCTGTGGCCTTTCCCATGGCTATACAATGCCCTGAATTAGTCCTTGAATGCATGAATACATATGAACCTCAAAATAGGTGTATCAGGACTATAGATGGTAATGTTCTATTACATATCAACAGACAATCCCTAATGTCTATGATGATAATCCATCCCAAGGAACCATACTCTAGCCTTAGTATTACTTCTTATTATTGTTACTTTTAAATAAAGAAAACAATTTACAAGAGCGTGATTGTTAGGAATTGGCTCTTGAAATTCCAAAAAGGAGGTTCAAGATTGCCTAGGCCATTAACAAGAAATCATATGATTCTATAAGTACAAGATATCATGGGATTATTACATAGACTGAAAGGTAATGCTCATGCATATTATTTTGAAGACTAGATGTACTTCTTCATACAGGTGATCCTTTAAGGATATTTTTTTTTGGATTGGGTAGAAATTGTAGCTAAATGTTTGCATCAGGGTTTAAGTAATTGTTTGAGAAATAGAGAATTTTATGTCTTCGTACCTCCTCTACTACCTAGCTTTTATGAGATAATGGGTATGGTTATTTCATACACCCTTGGCTGAAGATAGTAAAATTTATGATTAATACTCATAGTTACAAATGCATAACTACTATGAGGATTACAGGAGGGTCAATGATGTTTTTTCTAAGAAAATGAGTTTTGAATTGTCAAATAACATTAATAAGAGATTTTCTGATGAAGCTATGTAGCTAATTAGTATCTATGGTAGTTTATTCATTCAATTTTATAGGTTCATGTATATTAGAGTTATGGGTTTTGATGGTGAACCCTTGAGGTTTCCCAAGTATGTTTTTGACTAATTTGTGCTAATAGAATTATGTAGGAAATTAACACATGTAGATAAAAAATTACCAATGAAGAATAAATCTGGTATATCTTTTCCTATTGAACATGGATGTTATTCATGAAAAACAACATTTGATGCTTTGAATTTAGAATTGGATCTTAAGAAATTAAATTTTCAATACTTCACAGCCATACCACAATTTGACAGTAAATGTTTTGTCAGAGATAATTTAGACCTTAGAACAGGATTTTCACATATTCCTCAATTAGAGGATTATTGGGAGGAGTGTTCAGATGAATTTGAAATTAAAAAGAGACTATAGTATAGGTTTTTCCTAGGGTAGATTATTTCCCTTAAATTAAGCATGGACATTTTTGGAATTATTGATAATGATGAATAGGTGATTGATCCAAAATTTAAGGAAATAAAACAATCACCTATTCTAGAAATTGACTAAGAGAAAAGTGATGAAGATAGAATTGAATTCAAGACCCTTCTAGTGACAAGGAGAACTAAAAAATGGCTGAGAGAGAAAAAACTAGGAGGAGCTCAGAACATAGTCTCCTAGTATGTACAACAATAATTGAATCTCCATTCTGAATAAGCTCATGTAACCAACCTATTACTATCTATGATGTAGGTACTTCCAAGTCAAAAACTAGAAGGGACCCTATCATCAAAGAATTTTAGAAGGCCCTTATAAATACCCTACCTCCTCGTGCCACTAGGTTAAGGACTCAAATCAAGAAGAAGAATCAAATTTCTAAAAAAGTGATTATGGATTTGAATTTTGAAAACAATTCAAGAGAAATCAAAGGTGATAAATAATTTGATTCACTAATGGAAGAAAACATTAGTATAGATCAATAGATAGTGATTCCTTTTAATCTTATTGAATCAATGATTATTTCAACTATACCTTATGATCAACCAAATCCTGATAGAGAAGCCTCAGTCTCTTCACCTAAATGGCTAGAAAGTTCAATCAGTCATAAAAAGAAAGTAGTTCCATTTTATTTACCCTTGGAAGACATGGTGAGCAAGTGTTTAGGGAAAGATCCTAAATCTAAAAATTTAAAAATGACATCAAGGGTAGATGTTGACCCAAATACAAGGAACTAAAATGTAGAAATTGCCTAGCCAAAAACCAATGAAGAAGTTCAAGATCTTACTATTTAGAATTTTATAGTTGAAAAGGTAGACCTTGGGACTGCATCACATTCTACTAATGTGCATCATTTAGAATCATATAATAAAATGATAGTTATACAAACTTGGAAGGATGAAAAGGATAAAAGAGAGTTAAGATAGACTATGTGGTCAATGGTAGAGTATACTGATGCCATTCAAAGTCTAGATCCACAACCAATTTCCCAAATGCCCATGTCTTTTGATCTAAAATCTCCTATTAATTAAAGGAGTTGGATCAAATACATAGAGGCAAAATGATTACCAGAGTATTTGAGAGTTGGTTGAATGACATCATCCTAAAAGGTACATAATACATTCATAAATTGATGAATGTATATGATCTGACCACAATCACTGTTGAATATTTGAAGACTCAAAATAATTTATGGATATAAGAATAAGGAAAATGGATGAGCGTGATGAATCAGATTGATGAAGTGAAAAAATATGGGATAACAATGCTTTTATTAGAAAAGAACTTGATAGGACTGGATGAAGATATATTATATGCAAGTAAGAAAAATGTTGAATGGACAAATTTAGTATCCAGACAAGGATGATTGGAAATCACAAAAATGATCAAATAAATAATTGAATTTATTCAGTCATTACAGCATGATCTATAGAGCATTGCTATCAATTACATAAAAGATAATGGAAAACTAAAGGACATCAATTATGTGATTCAGTCTTTTAGGGAAAAGATTAACTTCATTAAATAATGTGATGGATTATCAACTAAGAACTTATCTCAAATTTCAAGGGTAGTGTCACTTCTCTATCACTGTATCAACATACTCCTGGAGAACATAGAAAATATGGGAAAATTTTGGAGGGAAGAAAACATCTAGAAGGCAAGGATAAAATATGTCATCATTCCCAATCTTATTAAATTTTAGGAGTTCATTACAACATTTCAGGAATGGAAAGCTCAACGTGTCTACCCCAACAAACATAGCAAATCTAGAGATCCTAGTCTGTCACTTCAATAATGATTTTTTTTACTTACATAGTCTCTTTTATTTAGTTATTCAATTACTTTTATATTCATAACTTGATTTTTATTGAATTTGTAAAAACTAAATCTTGTATGTGTAAGAGTTACTTTAACTCAAGTTAAGTTTAAAAGATGGATGAATTAAGACAATGATATATATTTTTGGTTGTAAAAAAATGTGGAGAGAAGAAAAAGATAGAAAGAGAAGGAGTTGGAAATTTTAGAATTGGACCATTGTTTTTACAAATATATATGATGTTTGTCTGAAACATTTTTCATCTATGAATGAAAATGAGAATTAATTATTGAGTACTTAAATTTGTGAGTTTGAGTATTTGAAAGTGGATTTTTTTTTTGTGAAGTCTTCCTTCATATATTAATTATTTTTCCATCAGACAATCTATTATGTGTGTTTTATCATTTACTGGTTCAACATATATATGTTTATCTATTTAATTATTATTGAAAATAGAATCTATGTATTTTATTACCTATCATTGTTATAAAATATCATATTCATAACATAATGATGTATGAATATTAGTCTACCTTTAAACACTTTTTAGTTAAAAGTGTATCTAAATATTTAAATTCATTGAAAATATTAAAGGGAGTTGTACCTTAATTCAAAGGGGAACTAATCTTGATAGTTCACCCATTTGTTGTTTAACTTATTTTTTCTTGAGAGAAGAGTATGGAGTTAAAATAAAATATCTTTATATAAGGAAAAATCTGTTAGCCAATAATATGCAAATTTTTATGTCCATTTGTTACCACTAAGAACTTTTCAAGATTATTTTCACACCATTAATTGAAGTCCATTTCTCATGAAATTTTATTTTATAGTGTAAAAATGTGGAAATAATGTAAGGGTGGATAAAGTAACAAAAATTTCATTCCCAAAGTCTAAAATTCATAGTGATGAAAATTTGTTTATGTGTTGATTTCTCTCTCTTCCCAATTACCAAATATTACTAGAAAGAACTTTTTGAAAGGTGTTTTGTATGGTCAAATCATATCTATGTTTTATGAAAATTTCCAAGATGTTAGACAAATTTGGGATTAATTTTAAGGTGAAAAAAATTTCATAAAATTCCTTCCCACATGAAAAATTCATAAAAATAAAAACTAACTTTTATGTTGATTTTTACTTAGTCCTTCTCTACATCATTCCAATTATCAAAAATAGCCATAATGCACTATTCTAACCTAATTTCATAGGGGTAAATAACATTTTTTTCTATTGAAATATTATGTTATAATATAAAAATTCAAGGAGAAAATAATAATGATGGAATTAAAATAAAATGGGTTCTCATGTGTTAAATATGTATCCATAAAAACTGACGTATGTGATGAGCTTTATGTCTTCCCAATGACCAAATCTAGCTAGTGTGCACTCTTCTAACTAAATTGCACATGAATAAATAATATATAATCATATATAAAACTTAATTAAAATATGGTATCCAAGTGTGGTAAGAATTTAATTATATATATCATTCACATGAATTCACTCCCTACGTATGGAATACACAATAATGAAAAATGAATTTTACGTAGTTTTTAACTTAGTCATTTTTTGCATTTCTAGTTTTCAAATCTACCCTATGACTTGTTTTACCACTTCCTAGAGTCTATTTTGATTTAGTATTTTATTTCAAAAATTTAGGTAAGTGGGATCATGCCACATGGCATGTTATTATTTTACCACTTCCTTGGGTCTCCTTAGTTTATCTACCCAACCCTAAGTCTCTTGAAAAACTAAGATTTTGACAAGTGTCATTATCCCAATTACTAACCCCATAGTGATTCTTATGCCCATGAACATGGATCCTCAACCTTATAAATGCATGGGATCACACCATATGGTGTGATCATGTTTCATCATGACCTTAAACCCTCTTCAATTTACCAAATAGAACTTGGACCCCCATGTCTGTGATTTCATGCCACATGGTGTGATCACATTTCTATAAGCCCCAAATTTAGTTTTCATGCTTCCATTTTATGGTAAATAAATTAGATGCATGTTATCATGTCATATGTCATGATCTCATTTCTATGAGGTCCCAATGTCATCAGTATGTCTATGAGCCTTCTGGGTAAATGAGATTTAGACAAGTATCAAGATATCATTTCAATGAATGTGTTTCGATCATTAACCAAGTAAGCATCATGTTTAACCTTGAGTAAGAAAATAAATTCCATGTGGATTGGAATCCTAAATGGATGAAATGATGATGCAAAATTCAATATTTTATGATCATAAATTTGATGGGTATCTAGCTTGTCAAAACCATCAGATATGAGACTGTACTCAAGACTTAGTAAAGTTTTGGATCATTTTAGGGTCTCATTTTCATACATTCCTTAATGTTATTTTGACATGACTTTTGATCATTTTTTAGTCCTTGGGCTAATAAATTTAATTATTTTTCTCCTTAAAACTTGTATTTATACTTATATAAATTATGAGATTGAATTCTAAAAGGAGGTTTATCTTCTCATTATTTTGAATTAACTCATCTTGTTTTTATTATAAATTTGCTATTTGTCTACTCTCTTTTCTATTTGATATGTTTGATTTTTATTTGAAGTGAGTTAATTTTGAGTGTGATTTTTCATCTTGGGGTTTAATATTTTCATATCTTTGAGTGAGATAATTTTTCTCATTGGTAAAATCACTTTATTAAATTAATATATATTAAAATATTTGCCTTAGTCATTTTTATTTGAAGATAAATTAGGGATATAATGGCTAGTTTTATTTTCAAAATATAATGTTTATATTTTATCCAAAGGCCTATATTCAATCAATAAATGCCACTTATCAACATTTTATATCTTCACTCCTCTAGAAGACATTAGATTAAGAGCAAGGGCATTCGACCCTCCAAGTGCTTGAGATCATGTCATGTGCCATGATCTTAGGGTTTTAGGTCTTGTCAATTCCTAAATGTGTCATGATTTAGTGCTTGAGTTATAGGTTATGATAAGCCTAATATCTATTAATATAATAGGGGAAAAACAAGTGGACTATTTCACATATTTATACTAATTGGTAATTAGGAGCCATCATGGCCATATATTAGATCTATTCAAAATGTGAAGTATATATGCTAAGAGTAGTGAATTATGATCAATAACTAATCTAATAACTAATATTATATATATATATATATATATATATACATATACATACATACATACATATATATATATATATATATATATATATATATATATATATATATATATATATATATATATATATATATATATATATATATACATACAATGAAAATTAAACTAATTTGATCCAATTAAAAAAAGAGCAAAAGGATGGGTAGGGAAGAAAAGAGCGATGTTGTTGGTCTTTGTTTCAAACATTATGATAAAGTTCAAATCTCATCTAAACCTACATTGAACTAATGTATGAAGTGAAATAGATTAATCACAAATCAAAACATATATTAGGTAAGATTCTAAGGAAGGTATTAAATGATGTAAATTATAATAAGGATCACTTTAAATATTCACTTATATAAGAAAATAACAGTAGCCTAAATGCAAAAGAATCACAAAAAATGAAATAAGCCTAACAACTTTCAACTAATCTAGAATTGGCACAAATTAATAGCTCTGCATTCAGGATACACATATATAAATCATAGAAACCACTCAAATCTAAAATTGAAATCAAACAATTGAGAAATAAACCATACAACACTTCACACAAGCAAATACTTGACAATATTTATAGAATTCCTTGCTTATATTAATTGCTAAAAGTTGACAAAGCAATTTGGTTTTAAGAACTCCCTTTTTAAAAAACGTACAATACCCATTTTATAAAAGATCAAGGTGGTATGTTGGTTAGTCTTATCCAATCATATTTAAACAAGTATATGGGATAGGTGTCCCTTTTATTTCATTCTAGAATAAATGACCTTTTTTAATAGATTAATCTATAACCAATCTATTTTACCAGTTGCTCATCATTGTAAACTATTAAATTGCTAACTAGTGGTCTATAGTCCAATTCTAGATTCAATTATTCTCATACTGATGGTAGTTCTACTTCTAACTTGACTATGGTGATCATAGAGTCAAACTAAGGCTTTTCTAAATATTTTATAGTGCTTAAATGGTGGCAGCATTTAGACTTAAGTGAGTGTTAGACCTTAGATCATGTAATGGTATTTTGATTTTAGTAGGTCCACTAGATATTTAGTTCCCATTATTTTTTTCTTATGTGGTGTCATCCTGGAACCTATGTCCCATCCCCATGGCACTTTCATAGAATTATGTTCATCGATTCTTAAAAAATGGCTATTGCATTTTAAAATTTCTTCCCTCATCTCGCACCATCTAATTGATTTACATGAATCGATGTGGTTCATTGATCTTGATCCCATGAGTTTATCACCATTGGCTAGCTCTTCTATATTTTATGTGGCTATGACATTTGCCTTTACCATGTTTTCCCTAAGCTACATTGAAAAGTCCTCCTTGATCATTCACCATTTTATCTTATCCATATGAGCAAATGCATAACGTTGACCCTAGAATATGCTTAAGGTTTAATCTACACTAGGCTCTAATGTTTTACCACTATGGTAATCCCATGTACATTTTAAGCCTCATTGAAAAGTCTAACTTGATCTCACTCCATTTTATCAATTTTGTCTAGGTAAACATGTCCCATTAGATCTTGATCCAAGAAGTGGACCACCATTAGCTGATAAATATCCTTTTAAATAAATGGTGATGCCTACCACTACCTCACTTATCTTAGATCCCTTAATTAAATCTTTGACTTGGTACACACTATTAGATCTCTTTTATTTGACCAAATGCAGATAGTAAATCTTTTAGAGATGTATAATGTTTAAGTAAGGTTCAAGGATCATTTAGAACATAGTATAAAGTTTTCATACTATAATTTTATTTCATGTTAAATAAACATGACTTAAGACCTTAGGATAAGAATATTTAAGCTAATCTTTGAGCATAATAAAAGTGGCCCTATGAAAGAAAAGACACATAGCATAATTTTTTTAGCCTAAGCTATAAATGTAATAAAAAGGGACCTTGTGAATAAAAGGCATGGCATAAGGTTTAGCCTAAGATTTTTATTACATAAATGCAATTTAAAACTTTAGGATAGGTCTAGGATAATAAAGTGAACCCTACATTAGTTAGACCATGTCAATAGTAACATATACCAAGGGGTCATGGGATATAAAAGAGACCAAGCATAGAAATCAAGTTAAGTCTATACCATGGATAATTGTTCCCGTGCAAGTTAGAATTTAATTCAAAAGGGTACCTAGGTTAAAGCCTTAGATTATGGATTTAGCATGGCTAAAAATACATCTAGTTAATATTTGATAGACCATAGGCTAAAAAATATCAATTTTGACATTGAAGCACAAAGCCCTAAGCATGTCACCCCCCAAATGAGATTCCACTAAACTTTCAAAAGATAAGTAATAATTTTTAGCAACCTAGGATGGAATGAAAAAATCATTTATTACATAAAGGACATAACAAAAGACTTTTGATTAAGGACTTAACATTATCAATAAATATAATAATATAATTCTTCCCACATAAATTTAAATCCCCTTTTTTTAAAATGTAAGATAAACATTCTAAGACTAAGGTTTTACATGTTTTAGATATGGATTCAATTAATTAATCAAATACTAAGGATTGTTCAAAGTAAAGAGTCAAATCATGAAAATTAGATCTTGTCTATTCTAGATGGACTCCATGAATCCTATCACTAGAAATGTCCTTTTAGGTTGTCATTGATGTAAATCCCATTAAATTTCCTATTAATGAATTCTAGGTTGAGTTATCTTCAAGAAGACACTCATATAATGCAAACATGAAAAAATTAGGAATTTCATGAATTTTTTAGGGCTATTTCTATATTCAAGTACATTCACTAGATGCTTTAATGGAATCCATGCATTCAAATTACAATCTTAGACTATATTTAGACATGTTTATTTATGTCTCTGCATTACCAATAAGCTCTATATCCTCTATAAAATAATCTTTGTCTCATGACATTAGATTATCTTACATGGATCAATGTGGTTCATTGATCTATAAAATGTGCTTGAGCTTTAATCTATACTAGGCTCTAAGGTTGTACCACTTGGTAGTCCCATAGGCCTTCTAAGCTCTGTATTATGTCAATTCTACTAGTTAACGCACTTTCACCATGTGGTGGTATTAAATTTCCTCATAGATTAATTAATTTTTTTGATTTGTCTCACACTGTTAGATCTTGATTGGGTGAGTAAACATGAATTGTTGATCTCTACAAAGTGATCAAGCTTTAACATGACTTTATTGATGTATTAACTTGCTATGCTCCATTGATCAAATGTGTATGTTGTAACATATATCATCAATCATCTGTAACTTTCTCAAGATTTAATATGGGGAGCATGCCTTAAATTTTCAACATTAACCTCACTTTATTCGATCTTATTCATCTACTTAAAATTCATTCCATTGATCATGATCCATGGGGTTGAGTGAGATTGTTCCCATGGATCAGAATCTTTGGCCTATCAAGTGTATCTCTCACCATTCAATTAACTCTATGCAAGTAAATGTGGAACATTGATATTAAACTGAACATAATGTTTAAGTTAAGACTAGGTATTATATGGAACTTAAGATAAATTCTAAGGTCTTTTTATTTTACTAAACATGGACAATACTTTAGGACTAAGATATTAGTCTAGTTTATAACAAAGCTACCCCACATATAATAAAGTTAGACCATGCTAAGATAAAAGGGAACAAGGGGATCAAGACATAAAGGGACCAAGCATGAATTTAGACTAAGGTTTGGTCATGTTAAGAAATATGACTAAACCTTAGTATAAAAATTGAACTAAGTCCATAGCATATTTAAAGTGTTCATGTGTAGAATGTTCCCACCAAGTTTGAATTTGGTCTTGTGCTTAGGGTATTTTCAATGATGGTTTTGAGAAGCTTAAACATGGATTCAATTTGAATTTTAAAAAACCAAAGGCTAGTAAAAAATAAATATAACCTTAAAATCATCAAACCTAATCATTTTTCATTCTAAGTAGACCTTATTATACCTACACCCTGAAACACAAATATCTAATGTTCGCACTTTAGACAAGGGAAAACTAGAATCATGAAAGAATAAGTCAGCTAGACCATGGTGTGGATGATCTTGAAATAAAAATAATGAGAAAACATTTGAATGACACTCTGATCAAGTGAATATTTAATTTCAAGGAGTAAATTTTCATAATTGACACATGGGTCCCTATTTTCAAAATTAGGGCTATGTTGACCTCAACAAATGGAAACTTCTAGGGGAACATAGCAATATGTTATAATTTAGAGACTCTAGTTTAGATTGATAATTAGGCTACCTATTCAATTTGATTAGGAACCATTATTAATATTATTTCATTGTTATAATAAATATTTCACATCCATAATTAGGATCAAATATCAAAACTCAATCATGCTATGTGTGTCCTCTAATTCCACTTACTAATTGCCAAAGGATTTAGAGAAAAAATTCTAAGTTCATGTCTTTAATCATTAACATTGACTTTTAACATATTTGAATATTCATTAAGAACCATGATTTAGCTCAATTAAGGCTTGGGCATTGCTTTGCAGCTAGTTAGACATCCATATCCCTGATGGATATGTCTTTGGCTTCACTTAAAGCCTTGTTCTATTTCTATCTAGGCATCCATATGTCTTTGAATTTTTAAATAAGGATATTATTTTTATATTTTTTCAAGTCATTTTACCTTTATAGCAAAGGTTGGTAACTAGGTTATTTAGATTTAGGTACTTGGTCAAGTTTTTTGATTTTTAGACAATCACCCTTGGATGAGACTTTATCCAAAGAAATTAATGTTTTTTAAGTGTAAGCATGACTATGTCCTAATAATTTAATATTTCATCCTACATGTGAAATTATTCTTAAAACTAAGATTAGATATAGAACAAGGTTTAAAATCTTAAGGAATAATTAACTCATCCATCAATCTTTGATAGTTTCTCTAAACTACAATTTAAAGCTCCTATTTCAACAAGCCAAGATCAACCAAAGTTGAGAAATCATACCTTCATTTCTAAATTATGAAGTTTCTTGAGAAACTAGATAAAAATTAAGATGAGAATTATCGAAAATGACTTATTTAAAATCAAGAAACAAATCAAGAGAAAATAAACAAATATAAACATGCACTATATACAAACAAGGGAGAGGAAAGAAAAAAAAAAGAAATAAAGAAAATGAAGGAAACTAAACTAAGTTATATATGAAATACATAAATTACTTACCTCCAGGGTCAAATGGAAATTTATTTTTCCTACCATAGAGCCTTAAATCATGATTTCTTCCATTTAATGTCCTATTCTTGTGGATAGGAGCACTTGTATGCTTTTGTCTTCTAGGTGATGTAGCTTGGTCTCATAACAAAATTATTAGATGCATCGATTTAAGATATGAATTTAAGACCAAATAATATTCCTTTCAAATCCTTTTACTTTATAGTAGGAGTACTAATTTTTATTCATCCATAGACATATAGTGGCTTATATCATCTTCAGTCAATAATGGTAACTCAGCTAGTATCCTTTGACTAATGTCATCATTAGGTTCTTTTTGAAGTAGAAATGGATTACCAATCTTTGCAAAAAATATTCCAAGTCATCTTGAAAGGCTTCTTAATCTTAAACAACTGAATGATGTTCATTTAGACTCCCATTAGAAATATTTTGGTCTCATAATCTTGACCTCTTAATGAAGTCATAGCACAATTCTTGAACTATTTCACCTCCTTCATCTTCATCATCGATGAATAAAGGCAACTATTTTATTTAATAAAGCTACAGATTATCTTGGTTTAGGAACTCTAAGATAATATAATCCTTTGGGAACTCCAAATCATTGGGGAAATCCTCAAATGAAGCATCCATGTGTTGTTTTATCCCATCATCTAGAATCTCTAACTCTTTAATTCCATTTAAGAAATCATGGTATGACTTCTACCAATGATCATCTTCTTCAAGAGTATTCTCCATTTTAGAATGTGGGTTGTCTTTATGGCTACATTTTAAATAAAGATCATCTTGTACTTGATCCATATCCATTTACACCAACTCTTCTTATTCATATAAATATGTTGTAATGATTATGTCTTATTGGTCTTTTATTGTAATCTCTTTTACATATTTAGGAATACAAGTCATATTAGATGTAACTTCTTCAATTATCTCATCTTCATCTTCATCTTCATCTTCAAATTGAAAATCAAAAGCCTTTATCATGAAAACATGAGGTGTCCTTACAATGCTAGATGTCCCTATAATATTATCTTGGTTAGGCACAATTTTAGTTATATATTTTTGACCTTGAGATACTTCAAAAACATTGCAATGATCAACCAAATCTATATCACAAAGGTTGATTTCATGTATGTCTTTAGATGACTTATTATTGTTGTTATAATGAAATCTATTTGTGGATATATCAAACCATTGAGAATCATATTTTCTGTTAGAGCCTTCCCCTATGTTTCCTACTTGTTTCTACAACTGAAGAAAGTTTGTGTTTAATTTTTGGACCATTTCTAATGTCAAGTCAATTGGACTTTTTTGTTTCTCAGGCTCATGAACTAGAGCATCACTACTATCTATAGGCATTAGAGTTCCATGATTTTGTGGAAGGGATCCACTTGTAATGTCAATCATGAACTCTAGGTTTTGGATAGGATATATATGACTTAAGGAAAATTGGTTCTAAACTAGTGTTGAAGTAGATTTTATAGGAAGGACATTGATGGGCCAAGTTGAATTGACATTAGGCATGGAATATGTCATCTGACCTTGTGGATGCATTTGGTCATTAATGACCACAACTTTAGATTAGGTTTGAGTCAGTGTGTTTATGAATTCAGGAGACCTTTTTAGGAACACGAAGGTCATGGGCCATATATAATTATTATAAATTTCTAGGGATAAAGCCTCATTGGTTATATAAGGGGCTATGGTTATACTAAACATTTTTTGTAACTGAGTATTAAAGGCTTCATTAACATCCCTTTTAATTATGGTGATCTACTAATACAGGACATAGGGGCTAATAATTTGTCCAAATTTATCAATGAAAACATTGTTAAAGTCATCCTAATTAGTAATGTAGTTTTATATAAGGTTGAGAAACCAATCATATGTAACATCTCTAAAATTGAATGGGAACAATCTACACACTCCATCTTTATTAACTATATTTAATAATCTCAAAGTAACCTTGAATGACTTAATATGTTCTTCAATAGTGATAACATTATAGGACTGAAATAAAGTAAATATCTTTAGGATTTTGATGAAGATCATGTACTATACCTATCATGTTGATTAAAGAACCACCTAGCCAAGCCATACCTTGAACACATGATTATCTTGAACTAGTGAAGTATTTGAGACTTTGGGAATTTTTTTCACCTAAGCCTCACCTTGGTCAATTCTATCTTGTGATGTTTAAACCTATTTAAAATATGATTCATCAAATGGATTTTTGTAAAGTACAGTGATCAAGTTTGCATGTTAACCAATTTTGCACAAATACATGTAAAGTAAGGCTATCTTTAGCTAAATCATCTCAAATATATGTCTATAATGATGATTGAAAGGGATATTTACATTTTTAAGCTTGAATAAACTCAAATTTTCAAATAAATAGTCAATCTTTGTACAAAATTATTGTTACTAACCTTAAACAAAATACACAAAGAATGAACTACCTTTACATGGATACACATAGATCTTCAAGGAATATCAATCATTGGCTAAAATAAGATTAAATACTGGTCTAAAACCATAAAGATATATGATCTTTACATAATTGAGAAAAGATCACTTAAATATGCAAAGAATACACTAATAGTTGATCAAAACATGCTAGAATTAGCAAAGATTCTACAAATTTAGAAAGATCTAACTATGGCCCTCCTTATAGCACCAATGAAGATCCTCTTATTGATGCCTAAATTTGAACCACAAGTGCCTAGAGTGCTTAGGAAACACTTCTCATTTTAAAATTCAGTGCATGAGTTGTAGGTTGTGATAATCATGTTATCTATTGGTAGAATAGAGGCAAAACAAGTGGACTATTTCACAATATTTATAATAGTTGGTGGTTGGGAGCCACCATGGTAAAATAATAAATCTATGAAAAATATGAAGTATGTATACTAAGAGTAGTGAATTATGATCAAGAACTAATCTAATAACTAATATAAGATGGATATTTACTATGATAATTAAACTAAGGTGATCTAGTTAAAAAAGGAGGAAAAGTAATGGTAGGGTAGAAAAGAGAGATGTTATTGGTCTTTATTCCAAACATAATGACAAAGTTCAAACTCATCTTAACATGCATTGAACTAATGTATGAAGTGAAATAGCTTAAGTCCAAATTATAGCATACATTAAGAAAACTTCTAAGGAAGGTACATAATAATGAAAATTGGAACCAAGC
Source organism: Torreya grandis (assembly GCA_037957365.1). Taxonomy (NCBI): domain Eukaryota; kingdom Viridiplantae; phylum Streptophyta; class Pinopsida; order Cupressales; family Taxaceae; genus Torreya; species Torreya grandis. The sequence goes on along the minus strand of JARHVA010004766.1, from coordinate 1,100,976 downwards.
ATACTTTAAAGACTTACTTATAAGATGAAACAACATTATCCCAAATTCAAAAGAAGTGCATAAAATGAAATAAGCCTAAGAACTTTTAACTAATCCAAAATTCACACAAATAAACAACTCTGCATTCAAGATACACATCTAGAATCAATATGAACCATTTAAATCTTAAAGTAAAACTAGATAACTGAGAGAAAAACCATATAGCAATTCACATAATCAAATACTAGACAATCTACATAGAATTACTTGCTTATATTAATTTCTCAAAGTTTACAAAGCAATTTGGTTCTAAGAACTCCTTCCATTTTTTACAGTGGAAAATACCCTTTTTATATAAGATCAAGGTGGTATGTTGGTTATTCCTATCCAATAAAATTTGTATAAGTGTATGGGATAGGTGTCCCTTTTATTGCAATCTATAAAAAATGACCTTTTCTAATAGAACTATCTATAGTCAATCTATATTTCCAATTGTTCATGGTTGTGAACTATTAAATTGTTCACTAGTAGTCTACACTCCAATTCTAGATTGAATTATGCACATACTAATGTATTATACTTTTGGCTTGATTATGGTGAACACAGGGTCAAACTGAGGTTTTTCTAAATATTTTATAGTGCTTAAATGGTGGTATCATTTGGAATTAAGTGAGCATTATTCCTTAAATCATGCAATGGTATTTTTATTTTCACAATTCACTTTTATACTTATGTGGCATCATCTTAACACCTGCATGGCATCCTTATTTTAATTTCATTGAATTTTATTCATCGATGCTTAAAATATGACCATTACCTTTTGAAATTTCTTCCCTCATCTTTCACCATCTAATTGATTTACATGAGTCAATGTGGTTCATTGATCTCAATATTTGGAGTTCAATGCCATTGGCTACCTCTATATGTGGTTATGACATGTGTCATTATCACATTTTCCCTAAGATATGTTGAAAACTACTCCTTGATCATGAACCATCTAATATTTTCCATATGAGAAAATACATTCCATTAATCCTAGAAGATGCCTAGGATTTAATCTACACTAGGCTCTAAAATTTCAGCACTTGTCCGTCATATAGAACTTCTAAACCTCATTGAAAATTCCAACTTGATCTCAATCCATTCGATCAATTTTGTCTAGGAAAACACATCCTATTAGATCTTGATCTGAGAGGTGGACTACCATTGACTGCTAAATATCCTTTTAACAAAATTATGACACCTATCACCACCTCATTTGTCCTAAATCCATTATTTAAATCTTTGATTTGGTATGCACCATCATATCATTTTTATGGAAGCAAACATGAATTGTATCTCCTGTAGAGATGAATAATGTTTAAGTAAGGTTTAAGGAATATTTAGAATGTAACATAAAGTTTTCATACTATAGTTTTATTTCATGTAAAATAAACATGACTTAAGACCTTAGTCTAAGAATATTTATCCTAAGCCTTGATAATAATAAAAGGGACCTCAAAAAATAAAAGAGATATTGTGTAAAGTTTTTAGCCTAATCTAGAAACATAATAAAAAGGGACCATGTGAATGAAAGGCATAACAAAAGGTTTAGCCTAAGGTTTTTATTGCATAAATTAAATTTAAAACTTTAGGTTAAGTCTAGGATAATAAAGGGTACCCTACATTAGTTAGACCATGTCAATAATAACATAGACGAAGGGGTCATGGGATATAAAAGATACCAAGCATGGAAATTAAGCTATGTCTATATCATGGATAATTATTCTCATGAAAGTTAGATTTTAATTCAAAAGGGGACCTAGGTTAAAGCCTTAGATTATGGGTTTAGCATTGATAAAAATAAATCTAGATAATATTTGATATTACATAGGATAGAAATATAAATTTTGACATTGAAGCACAAATCTCTAAACATGTTCACCTCCCAAATGAGATTCCATTGAACCCACAAAATACAAGTAACAATTTTTAGCAACCTAGGATGGGTTAAAAACATGATCATTTAAGAAATAAAGGACATAATAAAAGACTTTTGATTAATGCCTTAGTAGTATTAATAAATAAAACTAGGACCTAAGTTAAAGTGTTAAACTAAATCTATAATAAAATGGTTCCCTCATAAATTTAAATCCCCTTTTTAAAAAAACCTAGGGTAAACATTCTAAAATTAAGGTTTTACATGTTCTAGATATGGATTCAATTAATTAATCAAAGACCAAAGATTATTCAAATTAAAGAGTCAAATCATGAAGATCAGATCTTGTCCATTTCAAATGGACTCCATGAATCTTGTCACTAAAAATATTATTTTAGGCTATCATTATTGTAAATGCCATTAAATTTCCTACTAATGGATTTTGGGTCAAGTAATCTTCAAACAGACACTCATATGATACAAACAAGAATAAATTAGGACTTTCATACATTTTTTAAGGCCCTTATAATGTTCAATAAGGTTCAAAAGAAGTTTTAATGGTGTCCCTATATTTAATTAACAAGCTTAGACTATATTTAAACATGTTTATTTATGTCTCTACATCACCAATGAGTTTTATATCCACTACAAATTTAGATTTGCCTCATGTAAATATATCATTTTTCATAGATCAATGTAGTTCATTGATCTTTAAAAGGTGCTCAATATTTAATATTTACTAGGCTCTAAGGTTGTTCCACTTGGCAATACTATGGGCCTTTTAAGCTCTATATTCTATTAGTTCTACTAGTTAATGGGCTTTCACCACATGGATGTATCTCATTTGATCGTAGCTTTATTGAATTTTTTTGACTTGCCTTATACTGTTAGATCTCAATTGGGTGAGTAAACATACACCATTGATATTTAGAAATATCTTAAGATTTAACATGACTATGTTGAAGTATTAGCTTATTACACTCTATCGATCAAATGTGTATGTTTTAACAAGTACCATCGATCATCTATAAGTTACTCAAGATTTAAGCTGGGGATAATGCCTTGACTTTTCAATATTAACTTCACTCTATTTGATCTTGGTCATCCACTTAAATTCATGTCATTGATCATGATCTATGGTGGTGAGAGAAATTAGTCCCATGGATTAGAATATTTGGCTTGTCGCGTCTATCTCACACCATTTGACTAACATTGCCCAAGTAAATATGGGACATTGATCCTAGAAATGTACACAATGTTTAATCTAAGATGGGGGATTATATGGAAATTATGATAAATTCTAAGGTATTTTTATGTTAATAAACATGAACAAGACTTTAGGACTAAGATATTAGTCTAAGTTTATAACAAAGAGTCCCTGTATATAGTAAAGTTAGACCATGCTAAGATAAAAGGGAATAAGGGACTCAAGACATAAGGGACCAAGCATGAATTTTTTATACTAAAGTTTGGTCATGTTAAGAAACATGACTAAACCTTAGTATAAAAAATGAACTAATTCCAAAGAATATTCAAAGTTTTCCCATGTAAAATGTTCCTTCTAAATTTGAATTCAATCCTATGCTTAGGGTATTTTGAATAAGGGTTTCAAGAAGTTTAAACATGGATTCAATTTAACTTTCAATAGACTAAAGACTAGTAAAAAATCAAGTTAACATTAAAATCATGAAATTCAAGCATTGATCATTCCAAGTAGACCTTACTATACCTATAGTCTAAAACACAGATATCCAATGTTAGAAATTTAGACAATGTCAAACTATAACCATGAACAAATAAGTTATCTAGACCATGGTGTGGATGATATTCGAAAAAAAATAATGCAAAAACATTCCAATAACATATTTATCAAGTGAATCATCAATTTCAAGGCACAAATTGATACATGGGTCCCCATTTTCAAGAATGGGGTTATGTTGACCTCAATAGGTCCCTAAAATGATCAAGACATATAAATAAAGTGGGGGAACTTAAATTTTAATAGGGTTATGCCATGTGGAATCATCCCACTTTTATACACATATGGGATTATTTAAGCAGTATCTTAGGGTGGAGACTAGGAGAGTCCCCAAGATGAAGACATGTGGTATGATCTCAATGTTATAGAGTAGTCAAATCATGGAAAAAATATCATGAGGCTGATAATATATGATTAAATGGGATATCACCACCTATCAATATCCTATTTCATCTAGGTAATATAAAAGTCAAGGAGTTATGGATATGCATCACCCTAAAAGTTTATAATAAGTTGACACATAGCAAGACCTTAGTAGATAAATGACATGTTGGTTCTTCCTGAGTAGTGAGGATTGGACATGTGGTATGCCCTTCCTGAGGAAGATATACATGCATACATGAATAAAATCTAGGGCTAAACTTGATGCTCATATTACATGTTTTGCTTATTTAAGCTATCAAAACCTATAAATGGGATTGTAAGCCCAATCAAACTAACACAATAATGAATCATTTTGTATTATAATAACCAAAGGGATCATGGGGTGCAGGATCATATGTATATTATGTACCAACATTAACTATAAGACATGGACTAGGTAATGAGATTGATTTGAGGCATAAAGAGTAACAAATCATCTTAATTGGGTATGACTATGACCTAGTAGAGTGTGACTAGCTAGCTGGCATGAGAAGACCTTAAATGAGTCTAACCATATAGAATTCAATCATATAATAGATTACTAGGGCTGTAATACTTATTCAATTTTCATTACATGTGGCTCATTTCAAATATTAGTAGAGGTAGGCATGTCTCACTAATAACCTCCAACCACCTATCCGGTGGTTGGCTTCATGATTGTATGGATTGAGTGGCTTATAATAGAATAGTTACTCATTGAAATAAGGTATGGTCCATTTATAATTAAGATATATGGTATAAAATTTCCCATTGTATTCCACTTGTAATTTATTTCTTTCATAGTTTAGGTTTTCATTTGAGCATGAGCTGAGGCTATTTGATGGTGTGTTATAGTTCATCTAAACATTAATAAATGAAAGTTTTTTTTTTATGAATTATATGTTATATAGAATATATTTGATTTATATTCATTTCATAATCATGTATATGGTTTTTTTTTCACTCTTTTATGTATCTTTTCGGTCCCTAAACTCTTGTAACTTTCCTATTTTTTGGTTGTGCTATGTTATCCAAACAAGGACAAGTTTCTTAAGAGGTTTACATGTTGACAACTTTCCTATTATAAGAGAGTACATTACTTATAAGAGATTTCATATTTTTTTATCCTTGCCTCCCCACCCTCTCTCTCTCTCTCTCTCTCTCTCTCTCTCTCTCTCTCTCTCTCTCTCTCTCTCTCTCTCTCTCTCTCTCTCTCTCTCTCTCTCTCTCTCTCTCTCTCTCTCTCTCTCTCTCTCTCTCTCTCTCTCTAAGTTAGTCTAAATTGTATTCAATTATTCAATTTTTATCTAGACTACATGTTCATATTCATATTCATAAAATAAATGAAGAGTATTATAAAAAATAATCCCTGTGTTATTTTCAATAGAGGATAATGTAGCTTTAACTTTTTTTTTTGAAGACCAAAAAACTAACCCACTTTTCAATGTGAAATAATAACATGAAGTTGACTTCATTTCATTAAGACTTCATTTCATTGAGATATCCTCCAAAATATGAATATGTTTATCCAATTAGACATAATATGAATTATGGTATGAAATTAATATAATTATTATAAGTCCCCCTTATATATCTAAAAATTATTTTCACCACTTGAAAATGTTTGATTGATGGATTACCCATAAAATTAAAAACTAGTGAAACTCTATAGCTGATATCAAGTCTTATCATAGTTAGATGCATAAAAAGTCACACCATAATTATTAAATTATTTTAATTAGATGAATTAATTCCGTCCTATTTCAATATATTTTCTTCAATTAAAGTTAGAGTGTCCACTGGTTTAGAATCATGAAGATTGCACTTATTTAAAATGTCTTGGGCATATTTAGCTTGAAAAATGAATACATCCTCTTTGTTTTGATGGAATTTTATACTAATAAATTAATTAATAAATATAATATAAATAGTATAAAATTATGATTTCATATATTCCTTTAATATATCAACATATCCATACAGATACATTTAAATATAAAGTCTCGTACATAGAGACAAACATATAAAATATTAGAAAACAATGATTTTATGTGAAGAGTTGGTTCATTTTGAATTATTACAAAGCCTTGATCTAATAACCATATATATATTTTTGAGTGTAAAGATCCTATATCTTGGTGGATCCCATAAATATCCTTATTCAAATTTTAGACCAAAAATTCCTTACCCTTTACCTCAAAACCTTGTGTCTACCCCACATATACTTCTTCTTCAATCACTCTATTTAGAAATGAAATTTTGACATCATGATTTCACTTTTAAGGAATTATGGAATGTAAAGCCTTAGTTTATAAAGGTTTTTAATAAAATAAATTATGGGAGATATATACAATAAATACATCCACATATTTGTGCAAGAATTGACCTAATCTAATATTTATAAAAATAGTAATAAATGACATAAATAAATACTTAGCTAGAAACTCACTAAGACAAATGATCTAGAGGTTGAAATTTGTCATAAATGTTGATCAATGTGTTTTGAATAGGATCCTAGTTTTAAAAAACATCCTAGATAGTATTTTGGTACCTTGGATAGTAATGCACCATACTAGTGTCATCCTCTTTTGTGATAGTGTCCTTGTGTAAGGATTGTTTTGAACTTTTGGTAGTAGCTATGTATGAGTCGAATAGGTCTATTTTTGTTTTTATGAATCCTAATTCATTGTATATGACCTATTTTGGACTAATTTTGTATAAAAACCTTATATCTCCATGTTTTTACGATATTTGAGAAGCACAAGTATCAAAAGTGTGATGCTAGTTGGGTAGGCTAGACATCCTCAACACCTTGCTATGTTGAGATCTACCTACATAATAATATCTACAGAGGGGATCAAGGCTATTGTAGTTCTATAAAATTAAGTGATGGTGAAAGTTAAAGTGAATGCAAGTATGAGTTTCAAATTGATGGATTTTAATGAGTCTTGAGACTAGAAATATGTGTATTCTAATCTTAGGGTGAATGTAGATGACTATATGTATAATTAGGGAAGAATAGGGATAAATAACGTTAATTTTACACTAATTATTATGAAATTATATGTGTTTATTTGTATCTTGTCCTTATATACTAGATAATGAGCTAAAATTCATGTATTTATACTAATCTAGTGCTTGTACATAGCTTTAAATAAGTCTAGGCTGACCCTAGGTGTCATAGGAGTTGAAAACATATCCATTGGGGTTGAAATTATGCAAGGGATACTAGCATAATGCACTAGTGTCTGAAGAACCATGCTAGCATTTAGGTGGTATAACCTAGGTCACTATGGGATTGGATCCCTAAGGAAAGGTTTGGGACTAATTTTAGGATGTATAGGGATGTGTAATACCCCATAAAATATAGATAAGGGTATAAAGAGGCCCTAAGATAGGTTTAGGGATAAGCTAGGTATGGGCGGTATCAAGTGATACTCATTTCACTCAAGTGGCATTTTATATGACTACATTTCCCTCCCTTTATTCCATAAATTTAGCAAAGTAAAATGACTAGGATAAAGGAAAAATAAGTTTACGTAGACTTACCTATGAGGTAAATCCCATGAATCTAGGTTCGATTGTGTGAAGTGTGTTTCATTATGTATCTTGAAAATTAAACATGGATGAATAAATACTTACTTAAGGAACATCAAAATAAAAAAAAATTGAGTAAAGAGAGAAGATAAAGAGAAATGAAACAAATACACCTCACTAGGTATGTAAGCTAATGAAAATACCTAGTGACATCCTCTGTGTGTGTGTAACTAGTGATTAAATCAATGAATATCTTAGAATGAGTGGATGGAATGGTAAATCCCCATGTGTGGGTGGCTCAAAAACTCAATCCAAATTTTACTCCATTATTGCTCATTATTTCTTAGTGGAAAGTATTAGACTGATGACTTATCAAAACCTCCTATGTAGGTGGTTCAAAAACTTAATTGGACTATGAATCCATAATTTCATATGCATGTATAATAGGTAAAACTATGAATAAAATTGTAAGATATAATTGAGACTATGTAGGATGGCTTTGGGTTCAGTCAAATAATATAAAATGTAAAATGACTAAGGGGTATCTCAAGCTCTCAAGAATGTAGCTCAAGGACTACACAAAAATTCTAACCATCATAAATGGAGTAAAGAATCAATATGGTGTGAAACCTTGTTCAAATGGTGTGTGAAGTATGCAATTCAGAGGATGACATGGAGTCATCATTCCATCTTATATGAGTTGGTACAAAACTAATCATGTGGAGATAATGTGCAATGCACATGTCCCCAATTCTGATATCTATACATATGGATTCTAAACTAAGTTTTAGTAATCTATATCTATGCATATATAAAATTGTAATGGGAGTGATCATGCCACACATGATTCCCCAAATCTTTTCAAATTTTTATGATTATGTGTAAAACTAATAATAATCTTAGCATAATTGAGAATATATGACTGATATTGTGTAAACCTAAATTATAATTATTATACCTTTCTATCCAATGTGGGTTTTCCTATTTCTAGGCCTAGTAGAGAGTATCATAGTCTCTTGGATAGTATCATACTACACTAATGTCCTTTATGCCATAATAGTATCCTATTTGTTGTTCTTCTCTGAAACAAACTTTGATCTTCATTTGGCTATTTTCCACTATATTTTATTGATTTTTATCTATATAACTTTGTGTCTATGTCCTTAAAATTGTACTCTGAGTGCACATAGATGGCTTGTTCTCTTTGATAAACCCCTATGAATTTTATCCCTTTTGAGGGGAGTTTTTTTACATGTGAAATAACTATCCTCAAAATAAAATATTTGCATGAGGTGTGTTAGGCTAAAATCATATGATATATATGTAATAAATCAAAATAAAGTATATAAATGACATCAAAATGTTAGATAATCTAAGCATAAGTTGGTAATGGATGATGCATGTTAGATATAGAATTCACAAGGTTGTCAATATATATATATATATATATTTCTATATATACACACACATATATATATACATATACATATATATATATATATATATACATATGTATATATATACATACATACATACATATATATATATACATATATACATATATACATGTATATATATATACACATATATATACATATATATATACACATATATGTGTGTGTGTGTGTGTGTGTGTGTGTGTGTGTGTGTGTGCATGCGCACGCGTGCACGTGTGCGTGTAATCATGTTTATGAAATACAAATATGAGTAATAATATATGTAAACTACCTAGGGGATGGGTCATAATGTCCATAGAGGTACCTAAGGAGGAAGACAAGATGCATGAGGGAACTCATGGCATAAAAAATTGGGTGTAAGTGTAAAAAATAAGATAAAAGTGTCATGTACATGATTCATACATGAAAGCATACATACAACACACATGAGGTACCTAAAGTAGGCTAAGGTGCCACAATACAAGGGACATGGGTAGAACTCACTAAATCTAAGAAATAAATACTAATAAGGATATGTTTAGATGTCCACATAAGCAAACAACAAGTAGGTTGGCTTAGAGCCACATGGAATGGAATATTCAAATGTCCATTTATACAATCAAAAAGGAACACAAGGACATGGGTACATATCTAAATCATACATACAATGAAAGGAAGTGAAATATATCAATTGAACAATGACATTTTTTAAATTCCATCAAATATATGTAGAAGAAAAAAGACACAATTAAGTCTTAAATAGGAAAGCTAGAAATGAAAGTATGCATGAAAATCTAGTACAAATTTATATAAGAGTAAATATATTCATGGACTAAGTCTATAGTAGTATTAGTTAGAAAAAATCTAAGTAGTATGGAATGATATAACCTGGTAAAAACTTGGTAAAGTGGAAGCTATGTATATGATGCCCCCAATGGGTGAGTGTATCAATGTTGAATCAATGTATATGTGTATGTGCCCCCAATAGGTATGTAATATCAAATCTAGATATATGTGTTAGACCTAAGCCTTTTAAGGATCTATACACACTCAATAGTAAAAAGTGAAGCATGTATGTATGATAAAATTGACTACACTGACATAGTTAGCATATTTAGTACCTAGAAAGTATAAAGAATGTAAACATGGATATACAAACAATCTAAATTTTTTGTTTTAAGAAATATTTGATATTTTTTGTATTATTTGAGTTTATAAGATATGTAAAATTAATCATGAAAATTAAACTATATATAATGATCAAGGTAAGATAAGTTATATAAAATTATAGAGGAAAATACAACCAAATGAGTCTCATAAGAAACTCACAATCAATGGGACCTGTATAAAATAAAGGAAGAGTGATATTACATGTTATTTGATGATGTATATGGTATATAATAAATATATATAGTAAGCGATATATAAATAAAACTACCTATGGAATAGGGATATGAATTTGTGAATACGATTAAATTGGACTATGAACTATGGGGTGTTTGGGAACCCATCTAGTAAAATATGCTATAGCTTATGTGGATTTTATCTACTATAGAACTGATATATGTGGTTATATAGAGATATTCCCTCTATAATCAACAATATTTATATAATGTATGGATCTCTCTAATAAACATATCTATGGGATAGTATGCATACATAATACTACTATAGGATTAGATGTCACCTGCACTAGTGGCTCAACTAACATCTAAGGTGTGCTAATAGAATATATGCCTAGAAATATATCATGTGACTACTATATAATTGGTTATGGAATAGGTAAGGGATACTCATAGGAAGGCCCTCAACTTTAACCACTTGATTAGCATGTATGTACTTAAGATATATATGTATAGTAGATGGAATGGCATAGAGCTACTATATCCAAGGCCTACCTAATAACATATTAAATATACCTACAATAGGTATTTATATGAATCTA
>JARHVA010004766.1:972500-1085000 GCA_037957365.1 Torreya grandis | reverse complement strand
AACTTTACAGAATCTCATCCTTATTTACTATAATATTTTCATTATCAACTTGGGGGAGTGCGTCTTGAATCCCACCATGTGAATTATTTTGATCTAGATTGTATTACTCATGTTCAGATGTATTATCATTAAATTCCACATAATTAAGATGTGAGTGATTAATTAGGGGGATTATAACTAGTCTTTTATCTATGGTATAAGCTCAAATAGAAGGAATCTAAGTATGTTCAATAGGATTCATACTAAGCCTAGCACATATTTTTAAATGAATAGATCTAACTTTTTGACATGGAATACATGAAATAAAATGAAATTATTCTAGTAAAATAGAATATATAAAAAATAAAAAGTGTAAAATAACCAAATTAAATTGGAAAAAAATGATAAAAACCCTAATATCATATAAAGCTAGGGTTTGGGTAATATTCAAACTAAATTGGGTTCATGAAATGATTTAAATTTTAAGGGGTTATGTAATGTAAACCCTAGGTTATTAAAGTAGATAAGTACAATAAATTAAATGAGTGAATTACCATAAATACAACTACTAATTCTTTCAATAATTAACCTAGTTTGATATTTCAAAAAACAGTAATAAATGACAAAAATAAATACTTAGCTAGAAATTGATTGAGACAAATGATGTGGAAGATGAAAATTGGCACAAAAAATAACTAGGGTGACATGAATAATATTGAATAATCATAAACCCTCCTAGATATTATCATAATACCCTATAAATTAATGCACCATGTTATTGTCCTCCTCTTCCATACTAGTTTCCTTTTATAGGGATTAATGTCAAGGGAGCAGTTATGTCTAAGTTTGATAGGCCTCTTCCTATGTGGATGAAACCTACTTCACTATTTATTACCTTTTGTGGATTGATTTTATATGTAAACCCTATATATCCATGTTTTTAGGGTAATTTATAAGCACATGTATTAAAATTGTGATGTTAGTTGGGTAGGATAGATTTACTCAATACCCCATTATGTTGAGAGTTTATTTCATACCAATAACTCAAGAGGGGATCAAGCCCAATGTAGTTATCCTAATATAAGTGTTGGTTTAATTGTAATTTAATTATATTATGAGTGTCAAGTTGATTTATTTGAATGATCATTACTAATATTAGGGTTGATATGGATGACTATTTTTCAAATTAACATAATGGGGATCAATAAACTTGATTGTGCAATACTTATTTTTAGCTTATTTATGTGTATTTACATTTGATTTCCATCTAGTGGATAAAGGGATAACATTCATGTATATATACTGATCTAGTGCTTCTATAGAGTGTGAAATAGGTATAAGATAACCCTAGATGTATTATAAATTTTATAACATATACATTGGGGTTGAAATTATTTAATTGATACTAACATTGTCCCTTGGTCACTAACACAATGCCTTAGTGGCCAAAGAACCCTTCTAGTATCTAGGTGGTATAACATGGGGCATTATGGGCCTAGATCCCAAGGGGAATGTTTGGGATTGATTTTATGATGTCTAGGGATATGTAATACCTACATGAAATATGGATAAGGGTTGAAATAGGCCTTTAGATAATTATAGGGCTAAGCTAAGAATGGGTAGTCCCAAGAAATAATCATTGCACTCAAGTAACATTTTATATGAGTACATATCCATTTGATTGACTTTCCATAATTTATGATCATATAAATAAATTATTAATCTTAACTTATCTTTTGTGCCATGAGTTCATAATTTTACTCATATTTAACCCCATATGTTATTGCAAACCCTTTTACAACTATTATATCTTTTAATTTATCAATTTTACTATCACTCTTGACTTTGGTATTATAGAACCATGTTTTTATAATAAAAATGGAATATTAATAATGTTTCATGTATCGTTAATCTCAATTTAATTAATCTCAAATTTCATAGTATCAAATCATTTTGTATTTTGACTAACTTATGCATAACTTCTAGGTTCACTAGCCATAGATGACAATGCAAACATAGGATATTCCTAACAAGCATCATAAAAAATTTACCTTCCTGATGTTGAATCCTTTTGATCCTCTTCTAGTAATTATAATGTAACATTTTACTAGTTGGATTTGGATTCAAAAAATGGTTGTTCTTACTTGGATTTGATGAAGATAGATGGCTAATCTCTTTTCAAGAACTAGTATTATTTCCTATTGAATTATAAACAGGTGTAGGAATTTGTAAGATCTATAAATAAAATTAAAGGGACCCCCTACTTAAATTATTATCTCTATTTATACATGATAAATATCAACATTTATCTCATTTTTAAATAAAATATAATCCTTATAAATAATTATGGATTTACTAGTAGTATTATAAAACATGAATGCTTTTCTTTCATAATTATATCCTATAAAATTATAATCAATAATCTCTAGATACTAATTTGTATAAATATATACATAATTTACTTCACCCTTAAATTTGATTGTGTGATATTAATGTTGTCCTTTCCTTTAATTGGGATGAAATCTCCATCTCTGAATTGCACTTAGCTTATGAAGGAATTATCTAACTTGTTGAAACTATATTTGTGACTTTTCATGTTATTTAAGAAACTTGAATCAAGAAACCATAAATATTTTTATTCCTATTTTCCAAGATTAAATGTGAGAGAATAATCTTAGTTCTCTTTGAAATCACTTTGTTCATCTTGGAATTCCTTATTTTTACCCTCTTGATTAACTTGATTCTTTGGTGCTAGTATCCTGCAATCATTTATCACATGTCTTATTTTTTAGTAATGACAAGTAAAGTATTTATTAGTTTTACCTATGAACTTAGATTCAAATTTTACCTTTGAATTTTATTTTTTTGAACTCCCTTAATTTTAATTTTTGTCATTGGTATTGGAAACCTTTGCTCTTGTTTTAAGTGATTATTCATGACCTCCTATGTATAGACTCATCTTATCCTCATATGATAAGAGAGAACCAAAAAAATCATCAAATTTAATAGTGTTCATGTCCTTACACTCCTCAATAGTGATCAAAATATTTAGTTATTTATTATTTATATATATTATAATTTTCCTTACTATAACCCTATATTTTATAAGTGAATAGTTTTAAAGAGAAAATATGGGCTTGATTAGGGTTTTGGATGAATTCATTTATTCCTTACATAGTGAATCAACTATGATTTTTGGGCTTGTAAAAGGTGATAATTTTATAGGATTGGACAATGATGAATTAGTCTCGACGATGTCTATTAATTTGAAGTAAAGTCTATCTACTATGAAGGAGGATATATTAGTGTTTATAGTAATGGATCAATGTTCCCTTTATAGGTTATTTTTATGGGATGCCAAGTTATGGAATAGAGATACATGTTTTCAAATAATGAGTAAATCACTATCAAGAAAAACTAAATGTCTCTAGGTAGATTCATCTAATTTAGTGGGGTTGGTTAAGTGAAATTTAGAGAGCTATTTTGGCTTGCCATCTGATGTGTAGTGTTTAGTTTATTAGTGTAAAGTATTGTAGTGTGACTCATTGGCTAGCTACCATATTGGTATGGATTCATGCATTAGTATGGTCTCCATATCGAGGGTCAATACAATAGGACCCAATTTTGCATCTTCTTCTAAGATGACATCATTTAAGGATGAAATAATAAATGATGCATCCAAGTCCAACTCTAAGAAATTCACTCATCCTTCATAGGCTTATATTTTGGAGCAAACAATATAAGTACCAGCTTTGGATATTTTATAAAGTGAATTTTTTTTTAATATTTTCATACTCTTTCATAAACGGTGGTCATAAATAGATTTAATGGCCTCTAACATTCAATGAGATTAATGTATCAATGTAATTATGAGGCTTGGATAACCTAATGTGATATTTATCTTTTATTTAAAGGCTTTCTAATTGTTCTCTTCATTAATTAGGAATATTTTTAGAAATTTTTATCATAAGGATCTTGGTTTTGGGGAAATAGAGGTTTATTCATTACCCCTCATTCCCTAAGTTTGAACCTAACACTCTCTTAGTATCAAATATGCTAGTCTATGTATGGCTCCCAAATTTACACCTTCATTTTTGGCATGTTTGATAAGAGATTAAAAATTCATTAGGTAAATTCATTAATAATGATAGAGATATATTAGCTTTAGTGTTATGCAACTATGTTCGAATTTGTATCGAAATTGACCTGAGAAAAGGATTACCAGACAAAATCACCCTAAAGTTTTATAATTATCACCACATTCAGATTTTTGATTATGAAAACACTACATTTAGGTGTTCTTATTTTAAATTAATATGACATATTCGTGCCTTCTATCCATAGGGGCATGCCCAAGCATTGAATAAAAAAGGATAAAGTAAATTCTAGAAGATGAAGCACCCCAGATCTAGAATTAGTGTCTAAAGATAATTTTTAGGATATAAATAATCAAGAAAATTCTAAGGATAAAGTAAAGAAAGGATAAGAACAAGAAAATTATGCCATAGAGATGCGGTCTACTTTTGAAAAAATGGTAAAATGTAAGAATTACTACTTGAAAAAAATTGTAAGGGTAGTAAAAAGAGGACATGAATCATAAAGTTTAAAATTAGATAAAGATATGTCTCCTCTTTCAAAACCAGAATTACAAATAGTTTTGGTGAATGTTGACCAAAGAATGTGGTAGGAGGTTGAAAATATAAAAGGGAAGAAGAGGAAATTGGATAATCTGTTATATTATTTTCCCACTAATAGGTAGTTGTAGATAAATTTCTAGATTTTCATATTTCTTTATTCAAGTCATTTTAACTTGAGGCCTTCTTGGTCTTAATTATTTTTATTCTTCATTGGTTATTTTTAAAGGCTCACTACTTTGTTTGCCTTGCCTTACTATTTTAATAGATCTTAGAATTGTCTTCTTGATAATTTCCTTGTAGATCATTTTTTGATATATCTTTATGATATTTATTTACTAGGTAGGGGACCCATTTAACCTTAGTATTTATTTAAAAAATACTATATTGTATAGTTTTTCCATAAACACTCATTTTATGCATTAAGTCATTTATCCTTATTAAATACTCTCCAAATCCTTTGTTATCTATCATTTTTAAAATTTCAATATTTTTTATTTTTGATTATATTATTTTAATGTATCTTTGACATGAAGTTTCAAAGATATTCCATTCCTCATAGGCATTATTACAACTAATAATTCTTAGATATATGTTTGGGTCTATGGAACTCTAAAGATAGAAGAAATCTTGTGCATCTACCTTTTACTCATCCTTTTTGTTATTTTATGATCTTGATTCAAATTATTATAATATGTAGGTGGTTTTTATCCATGGATAAAATTCTCCCAAACTCCTTTCCATACAATAATTCTTTTTAATTGATCTCTCCAATATTCAAAGTTATCACCTTTGAAGATGGGAATATTCATAGAAGTATAATTCATAGATGCTATAATACTCTTGATAATGGCTTGAAACCCTTCAAAACCTTTCTTTAACAATGTTATAATACCAAATTAATTCATTATTTATTTATAGAGGGAGTGACAATCAACTTTGATTTAATGTGAAATTAAAGCTATATATCAACCAATTTATCCCATAATTATTGGTTATTAATCTAGTAGTGTTGTAAGTATGATTGTTAACAAAAATTACATTGACTAACTTAAAATTGTAATTCACATTATTTCTCATATTCCTTATTGAAAATATAATATAAAATTAGAGATTAACATAATGCAAAAATTGCTTATATTAAGAAATATTACACCGTACTTGTGCACAATCATATATTAACAAGAAAGGACAAAATCAGTCAATTACAAGTAATCTGCATGAAAATTTAATGATAAATTAATAAATTAATTAAAAATTAAGTTAAATAAAAATATATTTCAAGATAAATGAAATTTTAATTAATAAAATAATGTTGACTTATTGACAAGACAAGGTCAATATTCAAGAAGCCTTTCTTAAAAAGTAAGCAACTCATGCAACCAAATCAAGTTAAGCACCCCATGTAACAAACCCATTGGGCTTTACCAAAATATAGTAATTTAGAAAAAAATTACACATATTCATCTTATATTTCACCATGAGGAATCTAATTAGTGGTCTTTAACTAACGACATTTATTTCGTTAACCATATGGTTTGTAGCTAATCCACTTAGCTAAAGATCACCATGAATAGATATTATAATCATGAAATTTTTTAAATAGACAATAAATTTAATAAATTTAAATCATTTATGAAGTAGCACAAATTTAGACATGGCTAATACAACATTATAGTGACTGATGTGCAATTATAATGAATAAATATTAAAAAAATTAGGAATACATAATATTTCAAATAATAATACATGATATAAAGCTCCATGGATCATGAGTCTCAATGACTCAGGAGTCTCCATGAATCAAGAATCAATATATAATATAAAGTGTAGTCTCTAGTGTATTATTAAATCTAGGAGAGAGAGAATCATTTGAGTGATTTTCCACACCAACCATATACCATATATCTCCTTCACTATCTCCAAACAAGGGGATGGCCCTCCATTCATGGATAGGTAGATAATGATAGTGAGGGAATTCAAAGTCAAAACCTAGAACCCATGTGTTATATATGTATATATATGTATGTATATATATACATACATACATACATACATACATACACACACACACACACACAGATATATATATATATATATATATATATATATATATATATATATATATATATATATATATATCATAAGTAAATCTATTATGACATGATATAACACAAATATGAAAACTATATCAACATATGAAATGACAATGCTTAACCATAAACATTACTTTGTCTAAAGTTTTCAATAATTAATGATCTCTAAGATTAGTCAATTTCATACACACTACTCAATCAAATTACTCTTCATCTTGCATTGATGGAACTAATTAAGCTAGTAGAACCCATCACATTACCTATTTAGTGTCATAAATGTGAGATTTAGTTACTTATATAATAATATAAGAACTAATAGATTATAATAAAATATTCCTTATTATTAGATAAAAATATGCTAAGTATTAAAATAACATTTATATTCATTTAGTCCATGAAATGAAATGCATTGAATCTAAGATTCCCTGATTTATTATAAACTAATAAATAAAATCATATACAGTCCTCAATAAAAATTATCCATTTGGGTAAGAATAATATATAGACTACAAGTTACCAAATATCAATATGTATCTTCAAAATTTATTTCCTCAACTTTTAAAAAATTAAACACAACTTATTTCTTGTTCATATTTCCCCAAATATAACAAAAGGCCTAATATTTTAACAACTTCAAAATATTTATATTTATCATTTAAATTATTCAAATTTAAAGATTCAACCAAACATCAAACACATAATATACACTCATACTTATTTGTTATGTTAAATACTGGTCACAAATATTAAATAACATGTAAACATCTTTGTATGGACTATAGTTTCACATTTACTATATGATTACCAAATTGCATATGTATACCATACATTTATGCATTATATAAACATAGTTTATGATTATTAACCCATTTAATACATATACAAAGTGTGTATAAGGTGTAATTACCTCATTATTTATCTTTTCATTTAATCTAATAAAACACATACAATCTATATTGTTTCATATAAAATCTATAGCCAAATAATTCATGCTTAGTGGTTCAACTAAAATCTATTCATAAAACTATCATTTATATCTAGTTATCAATTTGAACATAGCCAAAAATACTTTTTTAATTAATTTAAATTTGAAAGACATAATTAATACTATTATATCTATTCACTATATGCTAAGTTTATAGTTCTCACCAAGACTTTAAGGCAGCTATTTTTATCTTATACATTAACTTTGAATATATAATTGAATACATGTAAGTATATCACATTCATTCAATAATTCAACATAGTCGACTTGTAATACCATATATAGAGAAAAATAACATAAGAATAACCAAATTTTGATTCCAAAAAATCTATTCTTTCCCAATCCATTTCATTGTCCTAATTTAATCCATATCTATAATACCAATTAATTTCATTATATAGTCACTGTATATATACATAATCCATTATATATACATTCTTATGTATATTGTTTAAAAAATCATTGTATATATTATATATACATATATTAATTTTTTAATTGACTGCATACCAAAATTCAACCATTTGAAATAACTAGTTAGCTTTCATACTATGCAAAACCTTAATAAACTCATAGTCATCATGCATGTCTTGCAAGTCCCTATATATATATATATATATATATATATATATATATATATATAGACACATACACACATAATTTGGTATGGATATATACCCTAGATTATCAAGGTCATGTAGGATGTATATATAAACCCACTGCATATATAAATATATATGTATATGTATACCATATAAATGAATAGATAAAATACCCTAATTTACATTTTATATAATTGAACAAATTTAATACATAGTTAACCATCATAATTGGGAATAAATTGACTATATATGCCTCCTACCTAGTTATTTTCTATATAGCTAAAGTACCATATCCTTAGAATAGTAAACTAAAGAATATCTCAACTGAAATATTGTATATACTATGTTAAATAGTTATAAACCCTTATTTATTTTCCTAGGGTTTCTATGTTACCCAAAATACACATTTAATTTATACAGATATCCATGTTTCCAGATTTAGACACAATTAAAAAAAATATATGTCCCTTATAAGGTTTGTGCAAAAAAAATCCTAGTGTGGAAAGCATTGGTTTACAACTATGGCAATTTATCATGTTTTAGGTTATATGATGGGTTTTGTGGATGGACGATCCATCCAAAAGGCCCATAATTTATCCCAATAAATAGTTTTTAATCATATTAAATAAAAACCCTTATTGATTTTATTACCATAATCACATATCAAATATTATAAATCTTAAAACAAACTAACATGGTTACATAATTTCTAAAGATAATGCTAATTGTTTGAGTTCTCCTTCCTCTATTCACTCCAATTTTCTCTTTAATTCCCATGAATATTATATGTTCCCTTTATATTCTATTATTTATAGTTTTATTATTTTGAATTATCATAGCATACCACATAACTCTCCAATTATTTCTCCATGATTTAACCAACTAGTAGTTATCTAGGTGTTTCCCATGCAAACCAGCAGAGCTATTTCTTGACTTGTATGTTTAACACATAGTATAAGCCATGTTAACTATAATTATCTTGAATGTTCCTTTGGTAATCCAAATAAACTAAATTTATATTACCAAATTTGAACTATGCATATCAACATTGACTTCTAAAAAGCCATCACTTATATGAAAGTCTTAATCATTATATAGTTCAAAAAAATGTAAATTAGTCTTCAAAAACCAACTAATGATAAGTCATAATAAATATATTTACATGCAATGTCAACCATTAATAATAATATTATGTCAATTAATCATAATTACCATTATAAAAGCATTCGACCTAATAACTATTGGTTACCTTAATAGGTAAACTGAATATCTTATTGACTCTCACACATAGTAATAAACACTTTGCAAAACACAATGATTTCACTCAATCATTTAAAAATATGGTCATTTTATAAAATTTATAAATATTAAACCCTTGATCAACACTAAATTAATAAAAATGACATTTTCAAATAATGTTATTAATATATTTTTAACATTAGGATAAACAATTATGATTTAATAATTTTGGGAATAATGGAATTTTATTCCTATTTTAGTTAAAGGTCTAGATTGATAAATTAGTAAATAATATGTGGTAAATAATCTACTAATTTGTGAAATTTATTATTAATTATAGCTTCTATACAAATAGTAATAAGAGAGAGAAAATAAGACTTAGCTTAAATTATGCTGATCTCATTGAGAAAAAATCTAATATTCACTATGCAAGCCTAAAACACTATCACAAATAGGATTCTAACTTTAATTTTCTAATTGGATAGGAGAGCCAAAAGTGGATAGGAGTGGCAATGGTGTTATATTACTTATATGATTCTATTATCCTAAGGATTTGAGTTTTTTGGGTTTTTTTTGGTAGGTCTGTGTGACCTTGTCTCTAAAGTTTTATCAACTGGAAGTCTATAGATCTCCATGTAGATTAGATTTTCTATTTAAACCCTATCTTCTATTATAATTTTACCAATTTTGAACAAGAGGAGGGAGGTTTAATGTATTTAATATTCACTAGACATGGATCCACACCCCTTATGTGGGAATTCTAACTACATACTAATATTTTGAAGATGTATCAAGCCATATGCAGTTCTCCCTTTGAAAGTGCTTGGTTTAATTGTGATATGAGAATGTAAGGAAAAACTAAACTAGGTGTGCTTGGGATGACTAGGGATTGGTGTAAGGATTCATATAAGTTGGAAATAGTATTATGGTTTAATGTAGATAGTAAGGAAATATGATTGAGAAGTCTTACTTATATTCTTTCTTACTTTGTGATATTTGCCAACCCTTTATAAATGATCTTTGAGTGGGATTTTATAGGTATCTATTGGTCATGGATTGAATTTGCTCATATTAGGAAAATAAGGATAAGGATGGGAAACTAGAAGGAATTAACCATTAGGGACATAAATGAGTTTTGACAATAGTGTCTAACGTGGATAGGAGTTACATTGGTGCTATTGTCTTAGTGTGGCACTATTGTCTTGAGTAGATGGAACCTAAGGGGATGGATTAGTCATAAAAAGAGGAGTCTAGCTCAGTTGGATTAAGTTGAGAAGGCTACAAATGACTAGGAATTAGTGAAAATAAGCCTCTGAGAGTCATGAGAGAAATTAATAAGGACCTATGGGTTGGTTGTCATTAGCCATACTCAAGTTACCGATTTTTTCTTTTTATATGACTACATTTTCCCCCTTATTCTAGTGATGCAGCAAAGTGAAATACTAAGATAAAGCAAAAAGAGAAAGTGTACCTAAAATTACCTGGAAGGTTGAATCTCATGATGTTATTGTGGTGTTGGGTGTGTATAGAGAGAGTAGGTTGTGAAGTATGAAATTACAAAAGAAAATATAGAGTAGATCAATTCTTACTAGAAATGCTATATCTAAAATAAGAATATACAAAGTTAGGTAAGAGAAAGAGAGGAAGAGAAAGGAATGAATACACCTCATTGGGTAAATATACCAATACAAATCCTATTGTGATTCTGAATGATGTTTAGTAATGTTGAGTAATGATGGATGATGTTATACCAAGCATTATATTATGAACAGAGCTAAGTGCTCAATTCCCTAGAAAGTGTCTCAAGAATGCAAAGGTTGGTCTCTTGCCTCCATCATCACCCACTAAGTGAAGATAGGTGGTTATACATGTGTTTATAT
Organism: Torreya grandis; assembly: GCA_037957365.1. Lineage (NCBI taxonomy): Eukaryota > Viridiplantae > Streptophyta > Pinopsida > Cupressales > Taxaceae > Torreya > Torreya grandis. The sequence continues at coordinate 1,073,585 of JARHVA010004766.1, read as the reverse complement.
ATGTTTATACTATGTTTCCAATCCCTATAAATAAGTTTATCAAGAATATAAAGGCTAGCTAGTCCTTTGGCTCCATTGTTACCGCATGAAGTGAAGTTATGAACTGATATCAGTATGAAATGTATGTCACATAAGATGGATCATAAATATACTATGATTTGATAATATTGATGTGGATAATTGAATGTATTCTAGAAACTAGGCCACTTTTGACCACTTTGAAAGATGGATATTAGGCTTATATGAAAGCCACTCCAAAACTGAGAATCTAGCTTATGTGAAAGCCACTCAGGAACTCAAGAACTCAAGAATATGAGGGTAGGATTGTATGAAAGCCACTCCAAAATTATTCCAACCATTTTTAGATGGAATAAGGCACATCAATTATGATAATGTCTAGACAATGATGAATTATGAAAGAAAAGAAATAAATGTGCCATGCACATTACCACTAATCATTGATGTCTAGAACATGGATTCTGATCTAGAGGTTATACCAACTACTATATCTAAAACTATAAGTGAAATCCATCATCCCATGCATGATGCCCACTATATATAAATTCTCTAAGAAAAATGTGTATTTAAACTACTAATTTTGAACTAGTCTAGCTATGCAAATATGTAGTTGAACCTAGTTTTCTACTTGCTTCTAAATTTTTTATTTTTTTTACTATTTAGACAAGAGTTATAGAAATGGATAGTAACACCACTAATGTTTTAGTCCAATCTTAGCATTGTTGTCCTGGGCTAAATCTAATGATTGTTCTATATTCTTCACTATCTACTTAGTCTTTTCCAACTATTTTGATGTCTAGTTTCTATTTTGAGTGTTCTAAAACTAGATTTTTTAGTTGATAGGAGCTCTAATATTTATGACAAAACCCCTATTTTTTATCCCCTCTTTTGAGGGTAGGAATGGAAACCTTGTAATTACTACCCTCAAAAGAAAGATCCTTACAAGTGTGTTATGCTACAAAATATATGATATAGCAATGATAATTTACATAATATCTCAAGATATGGCATGGTTTGTGTTAAGATATTTCTAGATAAATAGGGGTATGCCTAAATAGATATAATAATGAAAATCATGTGCAATGTATTGAACTAGAGCTAGAAGTGTTAGTTGTTAATTATTAGTTATCATGGAGGGATGGAATATCATGTTCATCATGACATCCAAGAAGCAAGATAAAATAATGACATGTGTTGGGTGAATATTTTGTTACTGACACAATGGTATTAAAATGGTTATTTCAACCATAGTGTGATGAGATAAAATCTCTCTTCAAGATAAGGGGAGGCTACCTTTATTGTTAACTAACATAACACTTAATTATTTATACTTATTTACATGAAATTTATCATAATGGGTGTTGTCATATCATCCAATTATCTTTTATTAGAATTGATATTCAATCACAAACTTCCTACCATTTTTTTGATATACTTTAAAAGTCTCAGCTCACTTGATGAACCAAATATAATCGATATTCAGATTTATTAGCCAAAAAATTAACAAAAATAATACCAAAAGAGTAAACATAAATGATAGAATAAAGTTTAGCCCAAATTCTTCACCTTATGTCTAAGAAAGATTAAAATTATTAAATAAGAATAATTCACAACTCAAAATCAACTCATTAATTTACTTTCAATGTGATCATAAACCCAGTAACTAAAAAGTAGCTCAAAGAGTCCAAAATCAGCTTCTTGGCACCTTCTATCTTGTAGACATTTCATACCAAAATTCAATCAACTCATAATAAAATGTAAGGTAAAAGACATAAGAACATATCCAACACACCACAAGTTTATCTCAACACAAATATTGAAAGATCACTTGATTTTCCTATATTGAATGGAATTCAAGATTTACAATATGAACACAAAGTTTAAAAATTGTTATTCAATTTATTAACATTTCCCCTGTATATCAATTGGTGATAATTTATAGAAAGAGCATAATATTATTTATAGAGAAGAGCTATGAAAAAAAATATGAAAAGCATAAATACATTAACTTATTAATTGACAAAGTTCTATTTGACTTAGGACTATGTACTTCTCCTATGTGTAATTTACATTGAACAAAACTACATGTGGAAAATTATAAAACTAGACTTAGTGTCCTTAGACATAAGGATTTATTCATTTTTATTATTCTCTAAAAATTCCTCATATCTCTTCAAGATAACTTGGACTTCATCATTATCTAGGTCAAATGTACTCTTGGAGACAACAAGTACCCTTGTGATAGACTCTTCTAAGTTAACTAGAAAATCCTTGCTCTTATCCATGATTCTTTATCGTTTATCCAAGATGACTTGAAATTAAATTAATTTTTTGATGGATTCTAACATGAAAGTACCTATTTAAGTCTATGTTTGGAGAAAAGATGTAAATTCTTGAATAATAGTCTCCACAAGAAGAATTTCTTGAGAATCATTTTTAACTTGGCAGGGGAGTTTTTAAATTTTCTCTACAAGATATAACATCTTATTATCACATATATCTTTAGCTTCTTTGATATCTTTAACTATATTCTTGAGAACTTCTCTTTTATTCTTCAGAGCTTCCCTATATTCAATGAATATTTTCTTGTTTGGAATGACCTTTTGCTCAACCAAAAGCTCTAGTTTGAATTTGCAAAGTTGAGTCCATGTATCAATATCCTTTTCAGTCAACTCCAAATCTTAAGTGATTGCTTTAATTATTTTCTAGATTTATATTTTCATTTCACTCAAGTTATTCAAAAATATAATGTTAGAATGCAACATTTTAGTACCATGTGTTGTTAATCTCTCAATCTAAGAATTGACTGCATAACCCTGAGATCTAATTTTTTTTTCAAGTTGAATAAATATTTCAGTATTTTCATGCACAATAAGATCAATAGACTTAGAAGGTTGTGTGATTTTAATTAAATCAGAAGTTAACTATTCCATTTGTACTTTGAATTGATCCTTGACCTTCTTATCCTTATCATATCTCTTGATCAAGGAAGCCATTGCTACAAGTAAATCTCCCTTTACACCTTCATGAGTTTATTTCCCAAGATGTATTTGTCCCAATACATATTTATATTCTTTAATATCCTCTATGTCTCTATCTTTGGGAGGAACTACAACTTTAGCATACTTATGCCTAGATTCAAAAATTATCCTTGATGTAGTTTGTACCTTCTTTGCTATTTTTGGATTTATTGGCACAATCTAACCAAAATCAAAATAGTTTGGTGCCACTACTCACTTCTTCTTCTTAGGTGCTTGTGATTCTAGAGAAAGAGGAAGAGGAGATGGATCTCCTTGGATAAAGGATACTAAAGCTTAAGAAACTTGGGGAGGGATAATGAATTATGAAGTTAGTAGAATAAAAGGCAATGCGATAGAGGTATCTGGTAATGGGGTTGACACTAATGGGATTTTAGTAACAATAGGTGGAGTTTGGGTTGGAGTAACCACCACTTTACTTCCTATAGACATTTTGGACATTAGAGTGGTAGGAACCTGAGTTATTGTTTTTAAGGAAGTTATAGACATAAATTTATCCATATCTTATTGGGTTAAATATAAATTAGTCATGGATCCTAATGTCTTTAAATAAATTATATATTTGATAATGAATCATATTCATGGTCCAGTGTACCTTAAGAATGGACTTGAAAAAATGTGGCATTAGGAGGTGAAGATGGAGGTGAAAGAACAACTTGAGAATGAATAGGATCAATTTGTATAGTGTTACTCATGGGAGAAATTATGGAAAATATTACCTTTGAAATTGTGACTTGAGAAGTTTCAGCTAAAAGAACCTCTGATCGAGTAGTCTCTACTTGTATAAGCTCTTCAAGCACTAGTTGAGATGCTTATGTTATTTTTTATTGAGTCGGTGCCTCACTTGTGATTAATACTTATTTTTTCTCCACTTGAGCACTTTCCTCGACACCTACTTCTTTGCCTTTCTTCTTTCCTTTACTAAAAATCACAAATTTTGGCTTTTGTCTAGAAGTATAGGGCTCCTCTTCTTTTTTGGTTGTCAGTTCCTCTCATTTCTTAGCAATTTCTTCATCATACTCCTCAGAACTAGTCCTAAAATTTTTCAACTTAATTACTTTGCATGCCAACAAAGCATTAGTTCTTTCAAGAATAGGTTGAAATCTATCTCTAATTAAAATGGATTATTTAATTGACCATTGGATAAAAGGAAGAGGAGTTGAAGCCACTTGTTTTTCCTCATATGATGGATCTAACATATTACCATCATTTATCAAATCCCTAGGAATATTTTCCAATTCCAAATTGACAATCTCATCAGCAGTAAGGTGACTATAATCAAGTCTCCTTATATCTTCATCAATTTTGAATTCTACCCAAATATCTTCAATTATATGTACATGAGTGATATTATGCTTGAGCTCTCATTCATCATTTTATAATCAAAGTTTTCTCTACTTTTGAATTTTTCTAAGCATAATCCACTACATCTAAGTTTTCATAGTTTTATCCTTTAGAGTAATGTAAATTTTGTATCAATCAATACTAATTATAAATTTGAAACTTCTCTTATGGGCATATGATTATTTTTATGCATGCTCATCACTTGTATACACATTTACATTAGTATTAGTTAATCACTTGGGTATCTAGGTAGCATGTAAGGTTGTTCTTAAAATATTCCTACCCTGATATAAGTAAAATCTGGGAATTACAATAAAATACATCTAACCCTATTAACTTGTGCCCATACATACTTTGAATCTCTCTTCTTTCCAAATTCTTTGTCTTGAGTGTAGATGAATGTATAGAAGAAAGCATCATTAACTCTCTTATAATTTTTGATAAATTTTCTTAGAGTTAGTTATGGATAGTGATCATGTATAGGAAAATTTTTCCCTTCACTAATAAAATTTAGACCCAAGAAATACTTCTTGCTAGCTACAACATATACTAGATATGAAGTCATATAAATCTTGATTGAAGAAACTACCTCAGAGAGATGATGACAAATAACATCACTAATTTGTTTACCTCAAGAGATTATTTAGTTGTTTCTTTTAATAACCAAAATGTATTGATATAGCCGTTCTTGAAAAATGCTTAAAATATACAACCCTTTCAGTCTACTGAGGAGAGTAATCAAAACACCTATCTCTTCCAAAAAGTGACTATGATACAAATACTTGGGCCATCTAGCAATGGTGGGTCGAGGAGTCTTGAGTCATTTGGTATTGACATGTTTTTTACACTTCTCAAGATCTCTGTCATGATATTCTTAAGCTGATTCCATAGTTAAATTAGAATATTCCTCAATCTTGGAAAGGTGAAAATATTATCAAAATATTCTTCATTAAGGTAAATGATCACCTTTCCCTCTAAATCCTTGACCAATTTGATTTCCTTGTTAAAGTATGCTACCATGGTCAAGATGAACTCAGAATCATGTGCTAATACTAGAAATGTAATAATCAAATGAATTTCATTATAAAGTACTGGCTGCATATGAGGTGTAATGGGTTCTCTTCCCAATCTCTATAAAAACTCAGCCATGTCCAAATGACCAATTTATGTGTCTCCAAATTGATCCACATTTGAATCAACTATAGATAATGGGAAGACACCTTGACACTTATACTTCATTGCCTTTTCATTTGGAGATATCATTAAGCATATGGTTGCAAGTAAGATAATTTAATTATCTACAGTTATCATTTTTCATCTTGATTGAAAAATGTAGTATCGATGAAAAACAATGCTTTTACATGATGTATATGGAAGGTTGTGTAGTTCAGAGAAAATTCTCCAAACTGCATGAAAGGTGAATCATGTTAGTGTAATTTAGAGAATTTTGTCTAAACTACATGGGAAAGGTTGGTGTAATTCATAGAAAATTCTCTAATTTTCATGGGAAAGGGGTTCAGTGAGCTTAAATGCATTTTAGAGAAATTTTTTTGAAGTGCATCTAATGACATGCACTTCAGAGAAAATTCTCAAAAATGCATAGAGACATGCTTTGGAATTGTGTACTTTAGAGAAAAATCTCTGAAGTGCACTGAGTGATGTACACTTCAGAGAAAATTCTCTGAGGTACACTAGGGAACGTGAAATTTGAACTTCAAAGTAATTTTATTTGAAGTGCATTAATTCCAAACGTGTATTTTCCCTTCATGTATTTTTGGGAAAATTCTCTGAAGTGTATGAAGGGCATTAGGTCTAAAAATATTCAAAACCTTCAAATGACCAAAAACACAAAAAAGAAACATAATAAAAACATAAAAGTGAAGAAAATAAAAAGGGAGACTTACCTGGAACAAAATGAAATCAACCAAAACAAGGTGTTATGCAAAAAACCAATCAAACCAGAAAATATAATCAATCATGAGGATGGCAAGGAAATATGTACATGAGCTCAAAAATGGTGAACATTATAAAATTAGTGGTTAAAATGAAATTACTAGAGTTAAATATTTATAAAAATAGTAATTAATGTTAAATTAATTACTATTGAGATGGTGGGTCCTAGGGGTGAGGTTAGATAAATTTCCTAAATTTGCATATGCAATCTCAAAAAAATTCTCTAAATTTGCATATGTAATTTCAAGAAAATTCTTTGACTTTTCATATGTAATTTTGGGAAAATTCTCTAACTGAACACAAAGAGCAACAAACATATGCAAAATTAGGAAAATTATCTGACTTTGCACAAAAAAACAATGTAGTTTGGAGAAAATTCTTCAAACTACACAAAAGTAAAATTCCCTCAAAAGATCAACTTTTTTGGGAAAAAAATGCAAAGAGACAATGATTTACCTCATTTTTGTGCTTAGAGATAATGGTCTATGAAATATACAAGTTTTATAGGGGTTATCCCATGAATTAATCCTACTAAATTCAAGTAGACTAGCTAGCTCGGACTATAGAATTTCCTTCAATCATTCTTTGAAATGCTTGAAGGAAAGAGAATCCCATAACTCTAAGTGCCTTTCTCCATTAGGCCATAGATTCAAGTGATAGACAAGATGAAAAATAAAAAATAATATACAAATATAGGCAAAATGTAAAAACTTATCTATAACTTTACTGAGTGAAAATTTTTAGATGCTACTGACTATAGGTCAATAGTAATGGTGTTCCATCTAGGTATGCTAAGAATAAATTGTGCTCTCCACTAAGTTGATGAATGAGAAAAGGACCAATCCATAGAGAATAAAAAATTTTCATACATTCCATTTAACTCTCTTCTTTCATCCCATAAGAGGAATAGATCCCTAACTCAAAATTCTCATGATTCATCTTTCTTATCAAAAAGTTCCTTGACATGACTTTGATGTTCTATAATATGGTCCACTACCTTTGTACATCACTCCTCTATCTTAACAATGTACATAATATTCTTGTCTAAGGATCTTTCAAACATTTCATCTTTAATTTCCTTAGCCAATTTGAGAGCTAATAATTCTAATGTCATTGGTATTTCTGCATTCAATCCATATAAAAGTTAAAAAGTAGACATACCAATCACTCACTTAGGAGTGATACAATCATCCCATAATGCATCATAAAATGCTTTATGCCACATCTTCTGATTATCTTCTACCAACCTCTTGATTATAGTTACCAAATTCTTATTACTCGACTTGGATTGACCATTTCCTTGAGGAAAGTAATCAAAAGTATGAGACAAGATGATCCCATATTCAAAACAAAACAGAGTCATCTCATGGGATGTGAAACATGAAGCATTATCAGTTACAATTTTTATTAGCACAGCAAATCATGTGATGATATTCTCTTTGAGGAAGTTACAAACAACCTCTGAAGTGGCATGTTTGGTTAGAATTACTTCCACCCACTTGGTGAAGTAATCCATAGCTGTGAGAACATAATTATGACCTATGCTTGACAATGGGTTCATCATACCAATGAAATCAATAGCCCATTGATGGAAAGGTTCTTTAATGACTATAGGCATGAGAGGAAATACTACTAACTTGGGTTTCCCCACAAACTACTGGCACTTCTTGCATTTATGCACCCAAGCATATGCATCTTGAAAAAGTGTTGGCCAGTAATATCTAGCCTGCAATATGTTGTGAGTTGTGACCAAGGCTAAAAAATTTCCTCCACATTCTAAATCATCAAAATATTCCAACAACTTGTCTTTTTATGCCTTATCTACACATCTTAAAAAGATTCTATCAATGTTTCATTTATACAAACCATTGTCCCAAAGGAAAAAAAATTAGCTTTAAGCTTGATTGTCCTCTTCTCTTTATGAGACAAATGTTCTTGAAATTATCCTTATGTGATAAAATAAGCAATGTCATAATTCCATTCATTCATTGTGCTCATGAGCAAAACTATGGGAAGATCTTCTATGTCTTCTTCATTTTTAGGTGTTTCTTTGAATTGGTCTCTGCCATGAGTTGACATAAACCTCTTCCATGTACAAGTTTTTTAGGCTTCATCTCCATATCATATTATTGGATTTTAGTGATTGAATTATCTCTTTTACCACCAAATTCTTGAGTCAAAATAGACTTAATAGTATATTTGATACTAATGTAATGGTGTGAGAATTAAGGATGTAATACCTGAAATGCTTGACTAATTTCACCACCACATATGCATGTTTTTCCAAGGATGAATATTTTAGCTCATGAGCCTTCAAAGGGTAGATCATGAATGTTATAGGAGATTTAATCCCTTCTTCATTTGGTTGTATCAAGATTTTAGATAAGGTATGCTCAAAAGCATAACTATACATAATGAAGTTCTTTGTATAATTAGGGCAAACTAAGATAGGAGAAAGTGCAATGGATTCCTTAATTTCATGAAAATCATTTCTTCCATTCACATTTAAATGAAAATTTTATTTTCCTTTCATCATATCAAAAATGTCATGTGTTTTCTTAACAAAATTAGGAACAAAACTCTACAAGAAATTCACCTTCCCAAAGAAGGAATGCACTCCTTTCTTACTTGATGGCATAGTAATATTTTTAATTGAATTGACCCATTTATGATCAATCTTGATCCCTTCCTTGGATATAATGTGTCTAAGGAGCTTACCTTCTATATTTTTTGGGATTAAGGGATATCCCATGCTCATGACATCTCTCAAACACTTGCTGCAAATGATCACAATAATCTTGATGCTTTTTTTAGAAAATGATTAAGTCATCTAGTTAAACCATAAGAAACTTACTAATTATATCTCTAAAATAGAAATCCATATCCCTTCATAAAGTAGCACCATCATTGATTAATCCAAAAGGCATTATATGATACATAAAATTATGACATGGAGTAGTGAAGGATGCCTTATGTTGATCTTCATCATGAACCTCCACTTGATTGTATCTTGAGAAACCATCTAGCATAGAAAACATCTCTAAACTAGTGATAATTTTCAATACTTGGTCTATTACTAGCAGTGGGTAATTATCATTAAGTGATAAATGATTCAAATTCTAGAAGTTAACATAAATATGGATCTCTCCATTCTCTTTCCTCATAGGAACAATATTTGTTATCGATGTGGAGTGATGTATAGGAAATATAATGCGAGAATTCAATTATTTTTGAATTTCAATGGGAATGGTACCTAATATTTTTGGATTATACTACCATTGTTTTTTATTGTGAGGTTGAGATCTTGGCTTGAGAGGAATATCATGTTGCACTTCCTTAGGTTGAAAAGATTTTAGATCAACATATGAATATGATAATACATCAATATACTGATGTGGAGGAGTCACCAACTTTTCTCTTTCCTCTAATGAGAAACATTTACCAATATTTATCATTTTGGGGTCAGTCTCTATTTTTATATTAACTTGATCAGTTTTTGTAGATGATCAAATTCTGATTGTTGATGTTTGATTAATTGATCATGATTATCAAAAATAATTTATAAAGATACCAACCTTTTGGGAATCTTATTTCCTTTTAGCTACAAGATTTCTTTGATAGTTTTCTCATTAACTTTACAAATTTATTCTTGAGAAGTGGTATCACTTCCTTTAAAATATAACTCACTAAAATTTTCCATCTTCTCCAAGAATGAGATGACTTACTCATCATTATGAAAAACTTGTCAATGATTAACATTGTCAAGAACACTAGGTCAAAAAACCAACTCAATGGTATACTTGTTTCCTTAAAAATATTTATGAGGAATAAAGAGAGTGACTAAAATAGCCAATGAATTAGCTCTATCATTGTATTCTCATAGAACTGTTGATATATTGAATGCATCAAAACTTTCCATGCAATCCCAAACTCGATTAAGATAATGCCTTAGTCTTTCATTATTCATTTGATATAGATTCATAAATTGGCAAATTATTAACTCAACATCACCTTACACATGAAGATTTTTTATTCTTTTCTTTCATACAGCTTCCATTACTAACAACAAGGCCTCATACTTAGTAGTATTATTAGTATTATGAAACTATAACTTAAAAGAGAAAGGGAAGACTTTTCCTTTTGGTCATATGAGAACAATCCTATCTCTATATCTAGTTGAAGAGCAGCTACCATCAAATTCCAAAGTTTAAACATCATTTGAACACTCAACTTAATAGTGTCAAAATCTAGAATCTCTTCATCTAAAGAGGGAAACTCTTCTATTTTCTTATCTTTTTCTGACATATCATTTGAATATATTTGATCTTCATTTGTAGTCAATAAATATGTACCCATTTTGGAAGTTTCAAAAAGAATCTAGGCTTTTGGGTCCTTAGTCTTTATTATAGTATAATTTGTTTGCTTCTCTAGGTGAAATTTCTATATAACACCCTTAATAGGTATCCTAGCTTCAAATCAATCCATATTGATTTCTCCTCTAACATCTTTGAAAAAGTTACATCCTAATAGAGCTCCATATGATGCCAAAACATCAGCCACTAGAACTATCATTTTGATCTTTTTCTCTAGAAACATATCAAATGAAAATTATGTATCCTTAAATTGGCCTATGAGAGTTACTTGTTTGGTTTCGATTGAAAAGCAATGAACAAAATTATTTTTCAAGGTCAACTCCAAGGTAGTAGCCACCTTGGCAGGCATAACATTATCAAAAGCATCCAAGTCAATAATAGAATTATTGAGCTTATAACCATTGATAAATAAGGAAATATATAAAGGTTCTATTTTTCTATAATTATATACAAGAGTTAAAACCAAGTTATTTTTCTTTGGTTTTAGCTTAAGGTCAATTGGTACACTCTTAGCCAAAGTTTGATCAGAAAACATCACTTTGCTTTTTACAAATTTTTGTAATCTTTCAAATTGATCAAAATTTGATTGGACGTACTCTATCTCTAACATTTTTATTTTAGTATTCTTGGAATGATCAATGATATCAAAATATTGATATGGTGTAGTCAAAGAAGACAACATTTTCATTTTCAAGTTTAAGGTTTTGGGGACTAGTTCTAGATTTTGAAGGAGAAGAGGTAGAATTATGAGGATTACTTACTTGTTTATCCATCACCCTATCCTTTGGTTAAACTAGAAAAGAGTTCCTCTTTTGGAAATTGTAACCTCCTTTCATGGTTCATATATGTATTTTTTTAATCAACCTTTTTTTGTTGATTTTAATGACTTTAATAATGGGTAAAGATGGCATAAGACTCGCCATGTGTGTCTTCCTCTTATTCAGCTTCTTCTTTAAAGTATAAAAACTTGATATCAAAGTCACTAAATTATCCTTCTTCATATCCTCTAAAGGGATTAACATCATCTTTAGGAACATATTTTATCTCTAGAACATCATCATTATCAGGTTCCAACAAATTAACTACTGAACTATATGACGGTGCCTCTAGTACAAGCCTTGCTTATGGTGGAGGAAGCTTATTTTGATTTTGATTTCTAAAAATATTATTATAATAATTCAAAGCATTTGGACATGTTCTTCTTAGAACATCTTTGTATGAAGGAAAAGACATGCCTTTTGACATTTTATTCTTAATCTCAAGCAACTCATTTGCTAGATTTTGAACCATGGGATCTATAGTGATAGGAGAAGGTGAATTTGTAGAAGGCTACCCTCTAGACTAAATAGAGTTATTTATCACCTTCCGTAATAGAATAAAGTCATTTTATATTTTTGTGGCCAAACTTTAAGTGACATCAAGATCATCTAGAACTACTCTTCACAAAAGAAAACTCACTTTAAGTAATTGAGAATTGATGATGAATCACTTCATATTCTTAGGTGTAGGTCAAGAAACTTCTAGAATCCTATTATTCAAGTTGTTAAACTTTGCCATAAACTCATGCATAGGCTCATGTGTTTCCTTCTTCATTTGTGTAAGCTAAACCAACAAGGCATGAGCATCTTCTACAGGCTTGAACCTTGTCTCAAACTTAGTCTTGAGCATAGCCCAATTAGTAATAACACCAATTACAAGATGATATAACTAATCTACAATAATGACTTAGAGTGTTTATACAAACAATATTATAGAAACATCTTCAGGTTCCACTCTAATAACTTCACATCTAATGTAGAATGTAGTAATATGTTCATCTATATGCTACTTACCATCACCATAAAACTTGGGAAAAATTTTATGTGAGCCACGAGGTAGTTCATGAGATGGTGGTTCCAAATTCAAATGACCAAAAGTAGTCCCCCATGGACCTTGAGCTTCCATTATTTATGGATTGTATGGAGGTATGATAAACCTTTGCAAAGGTAAAATAGGCAAAACTCTATGAACATTGGATGTTTATCTTGGTCTAAGAGATCTTATATTTTTAGATGGAAAATTTCTTGTATGCTGAAGAGGTGATCTTGCACATGTCGACAAAAGATCAAAGTTGTGTTCTTTCAATAAATCAAATGTTGGATCAATGAGTTCCACTACCCTTATACTATGAGTATAACTTTTTTAATCTAGAATTTGAAAGTACTAAGAAATAAAAGAGATTAACTACAATAAAATAGTAGTGAATAATAAAGTGTTAGTTTATTTCAATTGAATGAGTGTAGAGCTCGATTGCTTGTTTGATTCCCTAGTGGAGTCACCAAAAATTATTGGGTGAATATTTTTTTACCGACATAATGGTAAAAAAATGTTTATTTTAACCTTAGTATTATGAGATAAAATCTCTCCACAAGACAAGGGAAGGCTCCCTTTTTATTGTTAACTAACACAACACTTAATTATTTACACTTATTTAAAAAACTTTTATCATAGTGGGTGTTATCATATCATCCAATTCTCTTTTTTTATAAATGATGTTCAATCATAAACTTCATTCCATTCTTTGTGATATACTTTGAAAATATGAGATCACTTGATGAACAAAATATAACCAATATTCAAATTTATGAGCTAAAGGATTAACAAGAATAATACCAACAGAGTAAATTTAAAAGATAGAATAAAGTGCAGACCAAATTATTCATCTTATGTCTAAGAAAATTTAAAATTATCAAAGAATAATAATTGATAGCTCTAAGTCTCCTCAGTAATTCACTTTCAATGTGATCATAAACCCAGTAACTATAAAGTAGCTCAAAGACTCCAAAATTAGCTTCCTAGGACCTTTTATCTTATAGAAATTTCATACCACAATTAAATCAAATCATAAGAAAATGGAATTGAAAATACATAAGAACATATCCAACACACGACAAGTTTAACTCAACACAAATATTGAAAGATCACTTGATTTTCATTCATTGAATGGAATTCAAGACTTACAATATGAATTAAAGTTTCAAAATTATTTCTCAATTTAGCAGCATTTCCCCTCTATAGCAATTGGTGATTATTTCTAAAAAGAGCATATTCATATTTATAGAGAGGATCTATGAACAAAAATAGGATAAACATAAATACATTGACTTATTCATTAACAAAGTCCTGTTTGACTTAGGACTATGTACTTTTCCTATGTGTAATTTACATTAAACAAAACTATATATGGAAAATTACAAAATTAGACTAAGTGTCCTTAGACACAAGAATTTATCTCCTTTTATTCTTCTCTAAAAATTCCTCATATCTCTTCAAGATAGCTTTGACTTCATTGTTATCTTGTCCAGATGTACTCTTGGAGATGGAAAGTACCCTTGTGATATAATCTTCTAAGTTAACTAGCAAATCCTTGCTCTTCTCCATGATTCTTTGTAGTTTATCCAATATGACTTGAAATTAAATTAACTTTTTGATGGAGTATAGTGTGAAAGTACTTATTTAAATATTTGTTTGGAACAAAGATGTAAATTCTTGAATAATAGTCTCTACAGGAAGAATTTCTTGAGAATTATTTTTAACTTGATAGGGGAGTTTTCTAATATTCTTTGCAGTATCTAACATCTTATTATCACACACATCTTTAGCTTCTTTGAGATATTTAACTAGATTCTTGAGAACTTATATTTTATTCTTCATAGCTTCCCTATATTCAATGAACATTTTCCTATTTGGAATGACCTTCTACTCAACCAAAATCTCCAATTTGAATTTGTGAAGTTGAGTCCATGTATCGATATCTTTTTCAGTCAACTCCAAATCTTGAGTGAGTGCTTTAATTATTAGCTAAATTTATATTTTCATTTCACTCAATTTCTTCAAAAATCTAATTGTAGAATGCAACATTTGAGTACCTTGTGTTGTTAATCTCTCAATCCAAGCATTGACTGCATGACCCAGAGATATGGTTTTTTTTGCAAGTTGAATAGATCTTTGAGTATTTTCATGCACAATAGGATCAATGGACTCAAAAGGCTACGTGATTTTTAGTAAAGTAGAAGTCAACTATTCCACTTGTACTTTGATTTGATCTTTGACATTCTTATCCTTATCATATCTCTTAATCAAAGAAGACATTATTGCTTATAAATCTTACTTTGCACCTTCATGAGTTTGTTTCCTAAGATCTATTCATCCCACTGCATATTTAGATGCTTGAATATCCTCAATGTTTCTATATTTTTGAGGCACTAAAACTTTAGCATACTTATGCCTAGATTTAAAAATTACTCTTGATGTAGTTTTTGCCTACTTTGTTATTTTGGGCTTTATTGGCATAAGCTAACCAAAATCAAAATCTTTCAGAGCCACTACTCACTTCTTATTCTTAGGTGTTTATGATACAAACCAAGGAGGAAGAGGAGATGGATCTCCTTAGATAGAAGATTTTAAATCTTGGAAAACATGGGGAGGGATAGTAGATTGTGAAGTAAGCAGAATGGAGGGAAATGTGATGGAGGTATTTTGTAATGGGGTTAACACCAATGGGACTATAGTAAAAATAGGTGGAGTTTGGGTTGGAGTAACCACCAATATAATTCCTATAAACATTTTGGACACTAGAATGGTAAGAACCTAAGTTGTTATTTTTGATGAAGGTATAGACATAAACTTATCTATATCTTATTGGGTGAAATATAAATTAGTCAAGGATCCCAATGACTTTGAAGGATTGGGTATATTTGATAATGAATCAAAAATATGGTCCAATGTACCTTGTGAAGGAACTTGAAAAAATGTGACACTAGGAGGTGAAGATAGAGGTGAAAGAACAACTTGAGAAGGTGTTGACCATTTTTGCCCAACAGGGCAAAAAATCGGTCATATTTTCCCCCTATTGTTTAAGGCCATTTTCATTTTTTGATTTTGCACAACTCCAAAAGTTTCTACAGACTCTGAAGGTGCTTGGTTCAATCTTAAAATTCTTTGGCTTTGGTCTAATCAGCCAAGTTTAATGCAGGTTTCAATCAACAAAAAGTTCAAACAATTCAATGGCCTTTAGGTTCAACAAAGAGTTCATTGCTCAGTTCAAATGCCTCGATTCAATATCATTAAACCATTGAACCAATCTTGGTTCAATAGCTTGGTTCAAGGATCCCAAAGAAAATTAACGTAGGAAAGGCCTGATGACATTTGTCGAGGATGGTGATGTCCGTGTGAACGTCAAAGTTAACAAAATGAAATATCCATTTGCTTTTAAACTAAAAGGATGCCAGCCATGAAAGGAAGCCTAGAAGTGCAGTGACCTACTAGAATAACACCCTCAAGGGCTGAAAGAGCCAGAAGAGACAAGATAGGAAAAAGACAAAAGTGCCAGGTGTAGGAGCAAGCAAATAGATTAAGTGGTGAAGGGAGGTGTTGATTTTAGAAATTACTCTAGTAGGTGATACAGTGCCTATAAGTTGACCATTAAAAGGCATGAATGACCAACCATGTGACCCATTTATTTTATTTCACATTTATGAGAAGATGAAGTAATCTAAGTAATGCAGGGAGGTGTCAGGAAGTTATTTTAGTGGTTGACATAGTGCCTACCATGCAGTCATCAAGGAGGCACGATAGTGGTCAGCACGATTGGTTTTCTTTAATATGCACTGCAGAGCAAGAAAATGGCATAGCTCATAAATTTAATTCCTGACAGTAGAATGGCCATCACGTAGAAGTAGATGAAGTGATCCAAGTAACATAGGAAGGTGTTGATTCAAGAAGTTATTTCAGTGGTTGGCATAGTGCCTACCTTGGGGTCAATTTTAAAAGGGGTGCCAAAAGGCCTCCTTTCTTCTTCTATATATTGGAGACTTATCTTTGGAGAAATCATCTTCCACATTTGTAAGGCATAGCCCTTAAAAAATTTCACCTGAATCAATAAATGCAATTTTACCTCTATCTTGGATAGATATTTCTGAGTATGTCTCAAGTGTTAGTTTGTGTTTAGTCATTATTTCTTGATGCTTGCATAGGTTTGACACCAACATACTTGTTGTCTACAAGGTGCCATTTCTGGAGCTGACAAGGTGAGCTATATTTGGAAGTGTAGAACCAAAATAAATTACTACATAAGTGTGTGTCTCATAGCACCTTTGGTGATCTCTATTTTATATATTTTCCATTAGAGCCTCCCTACCATGTTTCTTGCACCCTGGTCCTTCTGCCAAGTCTGAAGTGTATGTGTGTGTTTGTCTAATTTAAGTGTGAACATGAGAAGGTCACTTTATTTTGGTGCATCACCTCTTTAGATTAGTTTTTTTCTTTTAATCTTTCTCCCTTTTCACCCCCCCATTATATCTATGTGTGTGTGTGTGTGTGTGTGTGTGCATGTGTTATCACTTACTGGAATGAACATGATGCATCAAAGGGATCTATCCCTTATTTAGAGACTCTCCCCTCTAGCTTCGCTAGTCCCATAGGCAAGAGGGGAGTTTCCATTATAGTGTGTGGAAGGCAGGAGCTCGGCCTCCTTCCCACAGGTGCAATCCACTATGTCAATAGTTTTTGGCACGCCTGATGGGACCAACTAAGATAGGTTTTGTCCAAAGAGTTGAAGAATTTTTGGTGTGTTCTTCAACTAACTAGCCTTTGGAGGCTTCTTCATCAAACACCAATGGCAACTCTAAGTTAAATCAATTGGTTAAGCAGTTCTAGGACTATACCATCAAGAAATAACATTCTGGTATGTATAATCCCATCATTCAAAGCCATGGACCCTCTTTTCCTTGGCCAACATGGCTATGATCCTTACTAGCCTTATGTTGATCCTTATCAGGTTCAATTTGGCCAGTCCCAACCCATTCATGAGCCATATCAGCCTTATGCCCAGTCTTCTCAATATGTCACTACTCCCACTCAACCCAGTCTCTTTGCCAATCAACCCATTTCTGCCTTCAAGTGAGCACTATTGGGATATGAAAAATATGTAATAGATCTTAACACTAGAAGGGGATGTGGCCAAGAAATTCCTGATCATAACGTCCATCAAGTGAGGAATGTACTAGATTAGGTTAAGAAGGAATGGGCTCCTATTAAAAGAGCCAATTGGCATAGGCTTACAAATGAGATGCTAGATGTGAGTGGTTTGATTGCATCTATGGAGGAGAAGTTGAGTATTTATGAGAGGCAGCCTTACCAAGTCTATCAACCTATATACTTGCTACCCCAAGAATCATAGCAGTCATATACAGCCCCTGCTTATGAGCCAAGTCAAGCCTGTCAAAGTCCATTCCCCAATTATGTTGAGGAGAGTTTTGAAACAAAAAACCTTGTGTTTAAGGTTAATCTTGATAGACATATCAAATTGGCAAACCTTCAGATGCAACAGTCCATTTTGGTAATGAGGGAAATGGAATCTAAATCTTGGCTACCCTCTTACATTGTGGCCCCATCAACCCAAAAGGAGATGCCCAGTCCAAATTTCTTGAGCTAGAATCAAGTGGTTGAGTCACAGAATAGCAAGGGGGTGAAAGTCATTGTCTAAGAGTGTAAGGTATAAGATGAGGTTAGTCCTTTTCAAGTTCCCCCCACCCTTCCTCAGGAAGCTCTTTGCACTTCATGGAAATCTTCATGCACTTCCCATCTCTATGGTGTTTTCCACGAGCTCCAAGAAGTACAAGGTGAGGGTTATCTGGCTAAGTGGGTTGAGGAATTAGAAGCTAGGATGAGACTACTTAGAGAAAGAGAGATGGAGTTTTCAGACCTTGTAGAGGAGCTGATGCCAAAAGATAACCCTTCCACTAATCCATAAGCTAATTTCAATATTGATGAAGTGTTGGTAAAGTGGAGGAATGAAAATCAAGAAATTTTGGCCCAAATTCTGCACTCTCCTATTCTAGAGAAAAATCCCTCTTGTATGCCAAATCCTTTCTATCAGATGGCACTTTCTCATTTTGACTCATCTAATGCATCAATCGATCCTACCCTCAATCCCATGTGCCTAGATTTTTAGCATGCCTCTTTTTAGATAGCTCTTCTTGTACATGAGCATACCCTCCCAAATTTTCCCCAACCTCCTGAAGTCTTTCAACATGATCTCCAATTTCCAAGCTAAAAGAAGGAATATCATGGACTAGCTCAAGACCTTGAAGAGGATACAGTCACTGCCTATTCAAAGGAGCAAGATTCCAATCCCAAGATCATGAGTTGGAAGTAAATAGTGGAATCTTGGGGTAGAAAGGAAGAAGAAGAGAAAGGTTTTACTAAAAACCTTGAAGAAGATGGGGCTACTCCTACTCTTAATGATGATTGTGACTTCCAGGAAAGGCTCTTCCAAGAGGATATAGATAAGTGGATTGCAGAGTTGAAATCCAAAAAGAGATTCCTCAGCCAGCATGTGATGGATGGTTTAGACCCAACATCACATTCCATGTCTGAACACACCCCACCTACACATCCCCAAGAGAGCTATCAAGCCATGAATAATATAGGTGAAGTGTTGACCAAATAGAAAGAGGAGAATCATTTGATTCTAATTTAGGGACTGCCACCTCTTCCACATGAGTTTGTCCGTCAGCGTTCCACTTCACCCCTTCTCGAGGAGGAACTTGTCTTGAGGGAAGCAAGTGAAGAGGAGTATGCTTAGTTCATGACTGATCAGGGAGAATTCATGAGTATGGATGAGGAGGAGATCACCTTAAGTGACATGGAGGAGCATGGACAATCTCTTGTTCATGCTTTGAATGATTTGTTTGAAGTCATTGAGGTAGGCTGCACTATTCTTTAAGGAGGCTATGAGCCAGTTAAGAGCAGAGAAGGTATCATTGGGGTTCAAACAAGCATGCAAAGAGGATATAGTTTTCTAGATTTATCCCTCTAAGAGGCTAGTGAATCTAAAGATACTTTCTTCAAAATCATCAATGAGGATGGTGATATAATGGAACCCGAGCATGAGGCAAAAGAGAGCAAGCCAGTCAAGGGTGCATATCAAGGGGCTTCTAGTGATGAACTGATAGCAATTGATTTCTTGATGAGATACACCAGCCTAAAGAACCAACAGGAGGCAAGCTTCCAATAACAAATAGAGTACGTATACGTTGGACGCATGTTTGAATCTCCACTTGAGTACAAGCCAAATTAGGTGATAGGCAAGAGGAGCAAGTCACCAAATCTCCTTTTCATTTAGCTACTTTCTTGGCACTATAAGTCTTCTTGCTAGGAAGGGGACATTAGATGTTTTCCCTTTGATCCAGGAGGGAATCAAAAAATACCTAGTTAGTTGTATATAGTAGGTTGCTTTATGTTTTCTTTCCCCATTTCCCCTAAGTGCTATTACATAGGTAGTTTTCTTAGCTTTGTGTGTGTTTTCTTTTCCTTTTGAGTAGAATATACATGATTGGTTCTAAATTTATCAGAGCTGTTTCTATTTTAAAGTTACAATCTGACTCCATGCCCAATGTATTTTTAAGGCAACTAGCTTCTAAGCATGGCAGGCATACTTCCCCTGGGAGGTGCCAATCTGTTGACCATTTTTGCCCAACAGGGAAAAAAATCGGTCAACTGCTCCCCCCATTGTTTAAGGCCATTTTCATTTTTTGATTTTGCACAAGTCCAAAAGTTTCTACGGACTCTATAGGTGCTTGGTTCAAGCTTCAAGTTCTTCGGCTTTGGTCCAATTAGCTAGGTTCAATGCAGGTTTCAATCAACAAAAAATTCAAATGGTTCAGTGGCCTTTAGGTTTAAAAAAGAGTTCATCACTCAGTTTAAATGCCTTGATTGAACATCATTGAACCATTAAACCATTGAACCAATCTTGTTTCAATAGCTTGGTTTGAGGAGCCTGAAGAAAAGTAACATAGGAAAGGCCCAATGACATTTTCTGAGGACGGTGATGGCTGCGTGAATGTCAAAGTTAACATAGTAAAATAGCCATTTCCTTTCAAACTAAAAGGATGCCAACCATGAAAGGAAACCTAAAAGTGTAGTGACCTGCTAGAAGAATGCTCCTAAGGGCCGAAGGAGCCATAAGAGACAAGATAGGAAAAAGACAAAAGTGCTAGGTGTAGGAACAAGAAGATAGATTAAGTGGTGAAGGGAGGTGTTGATTCCAAAAATTACTC
This sequence comes from Torreya grandis, assembly GCA_037957365.1. Lineage (NCBI taxonomy): Eukaryota > Viridiplantae > Streptophyta > Pinopsida > Cupressales > Taxaceae > Torreya > Torreya grandis. The sequence continues at coordinate 1,052,759 of JARHVA010004766.1, read as the reverse complement.
CAGTAGGTGATACAGTGCCTAAAAGTTGAGCATTAAAAGGTGTGAACAACCAACCATGTGACCCATTTCCTTTATTTCACATTTATGAGTAGATGAAGCAATCCAAGTAACGTAGGGAGGTGTCAAGAAGTTATTTCAGCGGTTGACACAGTGCCTACCATGCGGTGATTAAGGAGGCACGACAGTGGTCAATACGACTAGTTTTCTTCAATATGCATTGTAGAGTAGGAAAATAACATGGCTCATAAATTCAATTCCTGACAATAGAATGGCCATCAGACAGAAGCAGATGAAGTGATCTAAGTAATGTAGGAAGGTGTCGATTCAAGAAGTTTTTCAGTGGTTGGCATAGTGCCTACCTTGGGATCACTTGTAAAAGGGGCACCAAAAGCCCTCCTTTCTTCTTCTATATATTGGAGACTTGTCTTCAGAGAAATCATCTTCCACATTTGTAAGGCATATCCTTGGCAAATATTCACTTGAATCAATAAATGTAATTTTACCTCTATCTTGGATAGATATTTTTGAGTATGTCTCGAGTGTTAGTTTGTGTTTAGTCATTGTTTCTTGATGCTTGCACAAGTTTGACACCAACATACCTATTGTCTAGAAGGTACCATTTCTGCAGCTAACAAGGTGAGCTGTATTTGGAAGTGTATAAGTAGAAGAAATTACTACATAAGTGTGCATCTCACAGCACCTTTGGTGATCTCTATTTTTTGTATTTTCCATTAAAGCCTCCCTGCCATGTTTCTTGCAGCTTGGTCCTTCTGCCATGTCTGAAGTGTATGTGTGTGTTTGTCTAATTTATGTGTGAATGCAAGAAGGTCACTTTATTTTGGTGCATCACCTCTTTAGAGTAGTTTCTTTTCTTGTAATCTTTTTCCCTTTTCACCCCCCCATTATATATATATGTATATATATATATATATTTGTGTGTGTGTATTAGCACTTACTAGAATGAACATGATGTATCAAAGAGAGCTAGCCCTTATCTAGAGACTCTCCCCTCCAACTTCGCCGGTCCCACAAGTGAGAGGGGAGTTTCCATTGTTGTGTGTGGAAGGCAGGAGCTCAGCCTCCTACCCACAGGTGCAATCCACAGTGTCAATAGAAGGAACATGATCAATTTTTATAGTGGTACTCATGGGAGGAACTATGGAAAATATTACTTGTGAAATTGTGGCTTGAGAATTTTTAGCCAAAGGAACCTCTGATTGAGTAGTCTCTACTTGTATAAGCTATTCAATCACTATCTAAGACACTTTTGACATTGTTGATTGAGGTGGTACCTCACTTATGACTGGGACTTCTTTTCTCTCCACTTGATCACTTTTCTTACACCTGATTCTTTGCCTTTCTTATTTCCTTTACTAACAAACACAAATTTTGGTTTTTTTCTAGAAGTAGAGGGCTCCTCTTTATTTTTAGTTCTCAGCTCCTCTCATTTTTAGTCATTTCTTCATCCAACTCCTCCTCATAACTAGTCTTAAAATGATTCAAATTAATTCCTTTGGATTCCAACCAAGCATTAGTTCTTGTAAGAATATACTAAAATCTATCTCTAATGGAAATGGATTCTTTAAATGACCATTGGATATAAGGGAGAGGAGTTGAATCCACTTGATTTTCCTCATACAATAGATCCAATACATTACCATCATCTATAAAATCCCCAAGAATATTTGCCAATTCCAAATTGACAATCTAATTAGTAGTAAGGTGACTATAATCAAGTCTCCTTATATCTTCATTAGTTATACATTCTACCCAAATATCTTCAATTTTATGTACATGAGTGATATTGTCCTTGAGCCTCTCCTTCAGCATTTTATAATCAAAGGTTTATCTAATTTTGAATTTTTTAAGTGTAATCCACTACATCTTAGTTTCCATAGTCTTAGCCTTTAGAGTAGTGGAAATTATGTACCCACCAATACTAATTGAAAATTTGAAACCTCTATTGTGAGCATCTAATTTTTTTTATGCATATTCATAACTTATCTACACATTTCAATTAGTATTAGTTTATCACTTAGGTATTTGGGTAGCATGTAAGGTTGTTATTTGAGTCCTACTACCCTAATGTATGTAAAATTTTAGAATTATAGGAAAATACATCCAACCCTATTAACCTATGCCCATGCCTAGTCTGAAACTCTCTTGTTTTCTATTTCTTTATCAAGAGTGCAGATGAATGTATAAAAGAAAGAAACATTAACTCTCTTGTAATGATTGACACTTTATTTTAGAGTTAGTTGTGTATAGTGCTCATATACAAGAACATTTTTTCTTTCATTGATAGAATTTAGACCCAAGAAAGACTTCATGCTAGATGCAACATATACTTGATATGAAGTTATATAAAACTTGAGTAAAGAAGCTACATAAGAGAGATGATGACAAATAACATCGATAACTTTTTTACCCCAAAATATTCTTTGATTATTTCTTTTAATAACCAAAATGTATTTATATATCCATTCTTGAAAAACATTTGAAATAGACAACCCTTTCACTCTACTAAGGAGAGTAATCAAATCCCTTATCTTATCCATAAATTCACTAAGATACAAATACTTGGGACATCTAGCAATGGTGAGTCAAGGAGTTTTGAGCCATGTGGTATTGATATGTTTTTTACAGTTCTTAATATTTTTGTCATAATATTCTTGAGCTGAGTCTATAGTTAAATTATAATATTCCTCAACCTTGTAAAGGTTAAATTTTTTATCAAAATATTCCTCATCAAGGCAAATGATCACCTTTCCCTCTAAATTCTTGACTGCTTTACTTTCCTTATCAAAGTGTGTTGTCATGGTCTAGATGAATTCAGAATCATGTGTTGATAATAGAAATGTATCATCCAAATGAATTTTACTATTAAGTATTGTTTGCATATGAGGTACAATGGGTTCTCTTCCCAATATCTATTAAAGCTTAGCCATGTCCACATGACCAATTTATATATCTCCAATTTGATCCACATTTAAATCAACTACAAATAATGGGAAGACACCCTGATACTTGTACTTCATTTCCTTCTTATTTGGAGAGATGCCTATCATTGATTAGATGGCTTCAAGTAAGAAAATTTAATTATTTAGAGTTAGCATTTTTCCAATTTTTTGAAAAATGTAGGACTGGTGAAAAATAGTTCTTTTACATGATGTATAGGGAATGTTGTGTAGTTAAAATAAAATTCTCCAAATCACATGAAAGTTGAATCACTTTAGTGTAATTTAGAGAATTTTCTCTAAACTACATGAGAAAGGTTGGTGTAATTTAGATAAAATTCTCTTATTTACATGAGAAAGGGGTTTAGTTAGCTTAAATAAATTTCAAAGAAAATCTTTCAAGTGCATCTAATGACATGCACTTCAGAGAAAATTCTATGAAATGCATGGGGATGTGTTTTGTAATTATGTATTTTGGAGAAAAATATTTGAATTACACTAAGTGATGTGCACCTTAGAGAACATTCTTTGAAGTACACCAGGGAATGCATAATTTGTACTTCAAAGAATTTTCTTTAAAGTGCAATATGTCCAAATGTGCATTTTACCTTCATGCATTTTGGGAAGATTCTTTAAAGTGTATGAAGGGCATTAGGTCTAAAAATATTCAAAACCCTAAAATGACCAAACACATAAAAAAATAAATAGAACAAAAACTCAAAAAGTGAAGAAAATAAAAAGTGAAACATACCTAAAACAAAATGAAATAGACCAAAACAAGGTGTTATGAATGAAACCAATCAAACCAGTAAATCCAATCAACCACAAAGATGGTGAAGAAATATGTACACGAGCTTAAAAATGGTGAATGAGAAAAAACAATAGTGGTTAAAATTAAATTACTAGGGTTAAATATATATTAAAAGAGTAATTGATGAAAAATTAATTACCATCGAGATGGTGGTTCCCAGGTGCGAGGTCAGAGCAATTTCTTGAATTCGCATATGTAATCTAAAAAAATTTCTTTGAATTTGTATATGAAATTTTGGGAAAATTCTCTAAATTTGTGTATAAAATTTCAAGAATATTCTCTGACTCAACAAAAAGAGAAATATACATATGCAAAATTAGGAAAATTCTCCAACTTTTCATAAAAAGAAAAAAGTGTAATTCAGAGAAAATTATTTGAATTGCACAAAAGTAAAATTCCCTCAAAAGATCAACTTTTTTGGGAAAAAAAATGCAAAGAGGTAGAGATTTACCTCATTTTATTTTCTTAATTATAATGGTATATGAAATAGACAAGTTTCATAGGGATTATCCCATGAATTAAGCCTACTAAATTCAAGGATAACAACATGGATCATGGTATTGCAAATAAGGAGAAGCAAACAAGGCAAGAAGTGTAAAAGAGTGGTCAAGTGGGTGTACAAATAATGGATATGGGCACATGTCACTCCAAATGGAAAGAAAGCATATAAGGCATATTCAAATGCGACATACACATACAATTGAAACAAGCAAATTGGCATGAAATCCATAATCATAGAGAAGAGTATAGGTAAGGGACATTGGAAAATTTCCAAAGGCACACACATGAATAAAATTAAAGGACATTGGAAAATTTCCTAAGGCACATACATGAAATAAATAGAAACTAAGAAATGAAAATAATCTAGCTATGTAAAGCAAACAAGGAAAGCATTTGATAACTAGAAATATGATCACATCTATCTCAAGAAGTGAATGTATGAAAGACATGTTAGTAAAATACAAGGTATATGCTACGAAATATGCAAGTGTTATATAATAGTGAGTGTCGATAGAGTAATCTATGTAAGCTAGTGAATAATGTACATCAACATGATAACTAGAGTATGTGGTGTAGGAGTGACATAACCTAGATGGTGTAGTCATGTAGAGGATGCCCCTAGGGGGAAGATATATAAATTCACATCTTACATTCAGGAGTAGGATGCCCCCTTAATGTGTAGAGTGAAGTAATCAAGGGTTTGGATGTTAGTGTACACACTGAAAGAAGATCAAGTGAAGCTTGGTAATGTAGATAAATTGAAAAATAATTACATAGAATAGAAAAAGTAAGTCTATCATAGTAGTATAAATGTAAAGCATGGAGTATGCATACAATAAAAAAAAATTGGTGTTTTTGACACATTTTAATGTTTTTGTATATTGAATATATTTTGTAGTATCTTTGGTTTTTTTGAAATGTTATATTGTTTTTTTCTATTTTAAAAATATTTGATCTATGTACAATCAATCATATAGAAATTATGTACAATCAGACATATGAGACTATGTACAAGTAGGCTAAGAAAAGGTGATACTAATTGATGAGTCTCATGGGATACTCCCTATCATGGTGTCCTATATAAAGGAGAGGAATCATGCATGATCGAGAAGCATGATGGAGATGTTGAGACTATGGCTCTAAAAGTTATATATGCTAAAAATGCTCTGATGTCTCTAAAGTTGGAACTAACTATGGGGTCCCCCTATAAATATAAGATGTGGATATAATTATAGGTCTTTTAGGTACCCATCTAGTAGTAAGAGAAGCTATCTGAACATGTTCTCTATATGTAGATGTATGAGATCTCAATGAGACTTCCCTAGGTGTGAACAATGTAGTTAGAAAATATATAGAATCCTAAAGTTTAGAGGTGTATGAACCCTTTTTTCTAGTGGTGGATGCCTCAAATATGAATAAATTTGTACTGGAGGAAGAATTAGAACTGCTGAAGAAACTATAACTAGTGGAAAAGTTTAAATTGGTGACTATAGAATAATAGATGGCTCTAAAGTTAGGATTGGTAACTCATATGGAACTCTACCAACTATAACACCTTAATTAACATTGATGAAATTCATGCATTTTTTAACTATAGAATGTACTACATGAAGTGTCTAAGTCCATGGTCGACCAAGTAACATATCAAAAACACCTACACTGGGAATAATAGTGAATGGTGTGGCCATGTGTGTTGGATCAACCTATAGAGGAAGTACAATCTCACCCAATGAAATTTGTATGTGCCCATTGAATCCAATGATAACTATGTCCATCAAGGTAATACCCTACTCTGAATATCCTAAATGTTGTAGTAATGTCATAGTGCACATGTTTACATTTGATCCATTATTGATAACAACACTATGAATATGATGATTATGAATGTAAGATATGATAAAGAGTGCATGATAATCTTAATCATCCTTGATGATCTCCTACTCTGAGAAGGAGATGGAAGGTCTAGCTATAACTCTATAATTGTATACACCAATCATATTGATCAAAGGATGTGATTTAACTAGAGGTGCCCTATACGTATCTGGTGGTGGATGTGCATGATATGCATGATAAACCCCTGATGTGTCCCCTCTCTCCTATTTTGAATGATATAGAAAAGATATAAGAATATTTTCAAAGCTTTATCCTATGTTTTTTTTTACTTGAGGAGGCTCAATTAAAGTTCCAAGATCAATATGTTTTCCATATATTAAATCTTATATCTTATGTCTCAAATTGATGCATTTATTTATCGTATGACCTGATGCCGTATGAAACTTGAAAAATGCATGTTGATCATATCCTTTTGGAAGAGGATTTATTGGGTCAACTTCTTGAATAAGAGGGAGAAATATGATGTTACATTTTAATAACTATTGTAAAAATTTTGATAGAAAAATTGGTAGATTGGTAAATGTACACCGAGGAAGTGATGATAAAACTAGATGTTGAGGGGGCTCTGAAGCTACATTAAGTATCAATTGAATTTGAGTCTTGTTATCATTAACCTTGACTGTTTATGGGAATTTGTTATTACTCTTGTTGGTTGTTTCTGCGATACTTGTGTACTTGAATTTTCCCATTGAAATTAAATTGAATTCTCTTTTGTTTATTGTGTGACATAATTTAGTGAATGAAGAGAATATTTTGAACATAATTAATTCATGAAAAGATGATGAGAGACTCTTTTTGAAGATATATCATAACTCTTGATCGGCCATGGGGTTAGTCATCTTAGCCAAGATAGTCTTACATTGAATAGATTTAATCTATGATATGCTCATTTGACCTTTATTTCTATTGTGCAACTTGGGCATATGAAACCTTGTCACCAATGTTAATAATGATATGAGTTAGGAACATGTTGGCTAAAGGATTGAATACACTGATTGAATAATTCAATAAACTATAAAACCATTCTAAAGAATAATCCTTTAGGCTCCATGGAAAGATCTTTATATGTAGCTAATTATTTGGTACATAGTCCAAGCATGCTACATGAAATCTCTCAAAGTGTCTCTAGATCACCCTTGCCATCATAAAGAGTAAGCTTGGGTTGAACAAAACCTTGTGTAAAGAGTGGAAGTAATATGAAATGCCAATGGTTTATGAAGTATAGAAAAAGATTTCAAAGCTTGTGTAAATCTAGAGGCACATTTATCAAGATGTAACACCTTAGATTGAAGAGATATTATTTATTACATAAGGGATACCACATCAAGAGACAAAGATATACTAGCTATAGCTAGTGGCATAGAAGGTTGGGCTGTTATAGGGGGTTGTTGAGATATAGTTGCCCCCATAGTGTCATTTACAATTGGTTGCTCTATAGGAATAAAAATCTCAACTTATTTAGCCTTTTTGATTTCCATGAGATATTGTAACATAATATTATGATCTCAAATTTGTTCCCTAATTCTTTCTCTAAAACTTTGGAGGATCAAATCTTTATTGAGTACAACTTTCTTATCAATAATGGGTAGAAGTGGATTAGTAGTCCAATGTGGTGGAAAATGAGCATCGGTGTATATATCATCATTTTTATTCTCATATTTCTCATTGTCTAAATTATTTTCATTGAATTTGGTGTAATTTGGATGTGTAGAATCTATAGATGGAGTCTAAACTAGTTGTTTATCCATAGTGTATGGTTGAGTTGAAGGAATTTGGGTGAATTCAAGAGGGTTGCCACTACGTATTGTAATTAATCTCAAAGTAAGAGTTACAAGGAGCTTATGTGGCATAAGGAAAACAACTTAGATAATGGTAGAAAGGTTAAATATATATAATCTAAATAAGGAACTAGAATATGCATGAAAAAGATACAAATGTCACACACATGTAAAGTGATATCTTAAGAAGTGAATAGGAGCTTGTCATAAAAATAGGGTTTTGATAATGATATTTTTGCAAAATAATATGGATTTTTAAAAATAAAATTAGATTTTTGATTTAAATATGCAACTAAAATTCTAGAAAATTATTGAAAATGATTGATTGAATAGGACATAGTATGTGTACCTAGGGTTTTGAGAAAAATAATTTTTTTAAAATGATTTTTGAATTCGAAGGGATTTTATGATTTTAATATGAAAGAATTTTAAAAAAAAATTGTTGGAAAATTATTGGAAAAATATTGGGACCGAGTATGGTTAACTAGGGTTTGAAAGAAAATTATTCTAAAATTTACTACTAAATTTTAAAATTTGAAATGAATTTTTGATTTAAATAATTGAATTAAAAATGAAAACATTTATAGGAAAACTTAGTAAGAATTTTACCCTAGGGTTTCTATGGTTTTTATGCATAAATAAAGTAAGTCATGGTTACCAAATTATTTAACAATTTTGGGAATAATGGAGTTTTATTACTATTTTAGTTAAGGGTTTGGATTGATAAATTAGTAAATAATATGTGGTAAATAAAATATCAATTTGTGAAATATATTTTTAATTCAAGTTTTTACAAAAATAGTAATAAGAGGGAGAAAATAAGACATAGCTTAAACTATGTCAATTTAACTGAAACAAGATTTGATATTCATTGTGTAGGCTTGGGACACTATCACAAATAGGATTCTAACTTTTGTTTTTTGATTGAATAGGAGCATAAAAAGTGGATAGAATTGGCATCGGTGCTATAGTCCTTATCTAATACTATTATCTCGAGGATCTGAGCTTTTTGGGTTTTGTTTGGTAGGTCTTTTTGACCTTGTCTCTAAAGTTTTGACAATTGAAAGTTTGTAGAGCTCCTTGTAGAGTATATTTTCTCTTCAAACCTTATTTTACAATATAATTTAGCCAATTAAAATAAGAGGGTTGGGTGGGCAGTAAGTGTGTGTAATATTTAATGGATGTGGATCCACACCCCTTGTATGGGTATGATGCCTACATATCAATACTCTGAAGAGGGATCAAGCCATATGTATTTTTCCCTTTGAAAGTGCTTGGTGAAATAATGATATGAGAATGCAAATAAATACTAAATTGGGTGTGCTTGAGTTGACTAGGGACTGATGTAAGGATTTGAATAGGCTAGAAATAGTATTGGATGGTTGTATGAAAAAATAGGGAAATTTACCTGAGTAGTCTTGCTTGTATTCTTGCTTGATTTGTGATATTTTCCAACCCTTTCCAAATTATATTTGAATAGTATTTTATAGGGATCTATTACTAATGGATTGAATTTTCTCACATTAGATAGACAAGGATAAGGATGGGAAACTAGAAGGAATTGACACTGGGGCCATAAATGAGCTTGGACAATAGTGTAAAAAGAAAATAGGTGTGGCATTGGCACTATAATCTGATTTTGGTGCTATTTTCATGAGTATATAGGACCTAGGGGATGGATTAGTCATGGAAATAGGAGTCTAGCTCAACTGATATCAAGTTTGGAAGGCTACAAATGACTAGGAATCAATGAAAATAAGCCTATGAGGTTCATGAGAGCAAGCAAGAGGGACTTATGGGTTGGATGTTATTATCCATGCTCAAGTTACCAATTTTTACATTTTATATGACTACAAATTGTTATAATTATAATATTTTGAATATTATTATCACCTCAATCCTACTAATTAAGTGAAAACAATAGAATCCATACACAAATTACTATAACAATGCGTACATAACATCACATATGTATATTATTTATTTATACCTAATAAATCAATGAGGCAAGTAAAACATAAATGAATTCACTCATTCATCCAAGTAATAACATCATACAAAATAACTATGTACAAAAATCAAATTGGTGAAATCACATAACCAAATCAACACAATCATCAATAGAAATCAAGATCATACTAGAATGTATATTAACAATCACTTAATTTAAATCAACATAAAACATGATACAACTATCTAAGTCATGTAATTTATCACAAAACATGATATACTATTAGGTGTGTGTACGGTTTTCTATTTTCTCTCTTTTTCATTCCCTAATGTCTCCATCTATACCACCCACTTCAATGATGCTCTCCCTACATCATACTCTAAGGGATAGACCTATCCTACATCCACCTCATGAAAATGAAGGTAGTTAGCGCAAAACATAAATATATCTATTATAAAATACTACTACATAAATTAATAAACATGATCATAATACACAACATATAAAAATACAACTAACTCATAGCTAATAGATCCTGTAAATTAGGCAAAATATAACTACCCCATAATCAAAATATGACATAAATCTTAATCAATCAATAATTAATCAAATAACAATCATAATAATCACAAATCAAATAGGTTATTCATCTTAGATAGAAATTAGGAAGTGACATCCTTTCCTCATAAAGCTGGTCATCATCCCAATGACATTAATTCAAACATAAGTTGTAAACTTAAAACATTATTCATCTAAAAATAATATAATATGAAACATCAAATCAAGCAAATAAATTTGGAAATAGAATGTAAAAATCATGAATGTTCTTCCAAGTGGAACTATATTTAGAATATTGGTTGTCCCACTAGACCTTGCATGGTGACAATTCTCTTTTTTGAAAACTAAGTTTTCAAGTGTCAATTATTATAATTGGTTCTACCATGACCTCCCTAGGATGTATAACTTGTAAAAAATTCCAGTCCAACATATATGAAGGATCAACAACATAATATTAAAGATAAGACACATGGAAGACACTATGTGCAAGAGACAGAGCCAATCACAATGTAAGCTTATACGCTATAGGATTGATCAGTTTTAAAACCTTGAAGGATCCCACATATCATAGTGAATTTTTTTCTAAATTATTAAATTTAATAAATATTTTTTGAGGCTTAACCCATAGAAACACTTCATCACCTATAAAATATGGCCTAGCTATTTTATTCAGACTAGAATAAATTTTATATCTATCATTAGCCTCAACCAACCTCTACTTGATTTTACTAACTTGGTATTCCATTTTTGAAAGCATCTCAGGTTTAAAGACTACCATATATTCTAACCTATCCCAATTGATTGGTGTTTTACACATCCTTCCATATAATGCCTCAAATGGATCCATATTTAATGTTAATTAGTATGAGTTTCAAGAAAACTCAACTTATGGAAGGTACACCTCTCACTTGTATTGTTGATCCATGTAATACATATGAATTAGATCCCCTAAAACCCAGTTAGTTCACTCTATCTATCCATCTATTTATGGGTGATAAGCAATGCTAAAATTCAACTATCTACCCAAAGATAAATTCAAAGTCATCCAAAATATATAAGTCATTATTGGATCTTGATTTAAAGTGATCTTCCATAGAAAACCATACAATTGATAAACCTCCTTCACAAATCTCTTTATAAGTATAGGTGCATCATATGTCAAATTTCTTGGTATGAAGTGGGATAGCTTGGTTAGTTTGTTAACTACAAGTAAAATCATATCATGTTGATTCTATGGTAATTACAACCCTTGGATGAAGTCCATACTAATAATATACCACTTCCACTTTGGTATACCATGTGAGTATAACAATCTAGTTGGATGCACATATCCATCTTTGACATCCTAACATTATAGACATTTAGACACAAAATCTATAGCATCTCTTTTGATTCCTTTCTATAAAGAGAGTGGTCTAAAATAAGCCATGATCTTGGTTAATCCTAAAATTAATGAATATGGGGCATTGTGCAATTAATTTAGAATTATGATATTTATATTCTCTCTATCAATCACATACATCATACCATTATATTATAAATACCATCACTCTCTATCTTTAATCCATTCTACCTAGGATTCTGAGCATTATGTAACATTGCTTTCCTAATGTGATCATAGAAGTCATTTCCTAGTGAAAATTTCATTACATGATCATAAAAATTACTCCTAATAATATTCATGATTTTTATGTGCCTCCTACATCTTAGAGCATTAGCTACTATATTCTCCTTGCCTTTGATATAATTAGTATTAAAATCATAATCATATAAGAACTCTAACCATCATATCTAACAATAATTTAGGTGAATATGTACTTGAGTCCCATATTATCATTCTTCATCTCAAATGCTTTCCCTAATAGATAATGCCTCCAAACTTTTAAAGCATGCAAAATTTCCACAAGTTATAGGTCATGAGGGGAATAATTCACCTCATAAGGCTTTATTTTCCTAGACTTAGAGCCTATCACTAACTATCATGCATAATAAATCCTCTAAGTCCATTACTATATGCATTGGTGATCACTGAGAATTGACCATTAGGATCAAAAAATATTAGCACTAGTACTGAATTAAGACTCCTTTTTAGTTATTGAAAGGTTATCTCATAATTTTCCAACCAAATAAAAATCTAATTCTTCCACTGAAGAGAGGTAATTGGATTAACTATCTTAGATAAATTTAGGATGAATTTTCTATAATATCTTACTAATCCCATGAGACTTTATACCTCATACACATTCTTAAGTGTTGGCTATTCCATTATGGCTCTTATCTTTACTAAATCCAATTAAGTACCATTTTTAGAGATAATATGGCTTAAATACTACACTTTTTTTGGAAAAAATGCACACATAAACAACTTAACATACAACATGTGCTTTCACAAATGTTGAAAAAATAGTTTTAGATGCTATAGTGCTCTTCTTCATCCTTGGAATAAGAAAGGATGTCATCCAAAAATACCAAGACAAAATGATCTAAATAGTTTATGAAAACACTTCTCATAAGAATCATAAATGTTGCTACAACATTTGTCAATCCAAATGGTAACACTATGAACTCATAGTGCCCATATCAAGTTTTGAATGTTGTTTTCAAAATATCCTCCTTATAAATTATCAACTTATGATACCCTTATCTAATATCAATTTTAGAAAATACTATTTCCCCTCACATTTTATTATAGATATAAATGCATGGTAATGAATATCTATTATTTATCATTTATTTATTTAACGTCCTACTATCTACAAAAATGAAAAGAGTACCATCCTTCTTCTTGATGAAGACAACTGGTGAACCACAAAGTGATAGACTTGGTTGAATCAGCCCTTTTGATAACAACTCCTGAATGTATGAATTTAACTCAACTAATGTAGTGGTTTTCATTCTATATGGTGTCTTAGATTATATTTATGATCTAGGTATGATATCAATAGAGGAATCAAACTCACACTTGGATGGAAATCCTTGTAATTATTTTGAAAAGATGTCATGAAAGTTTTTTAGAAAAGGATAGTCTTTGATAGATGGTTCCTTAGACTCCTCCATTTCATTTATCTTAATGATAAATGCTTGACATACCTTCCTTTGAGTTTCCTTGAGTTGAATTGAAAAAATATACCTTATATTCAACACCCTTTTCTCACCCCAAATTTGTGTCTTATTTCTAAAATCATCTTAACACTCAACCTTCTTCAGGTAATAGTCAACCTGGGCTTTATGATTGAAAAGCTAGTTGAATCTTAGGATCACATCATATGACCCCAATAGTAATGCAAAAGGATCCACTACTGTAGTGAATTTAGGTAACCTAATCTTAGATTTGACTAAACACTTATCAACTTTGACCTTTGACTCATTATCATACTATATAGACTATGCATTTTCCATAACTCCAAATTTTATAAACAATTTACCAAGTATTATAGGATGAAGGAAACATTCTATAGCTCTTTTATCAATCAAAATATAAATTGGATGATTAAATAAAATACTTGAAAGTTCTATGGGTGAATATTGATACTCAATCTAATGATTATCAATAGTTACATGAATTTATTGCTATAATGTACCTTGTGAGGAAGTAGAACCTTTATTATTCAACTTTTCCTAAGGAAATTCATGAGCATAATGTATATCAACATATGAATCAACATATAACTAGTCCTTTCCTTTCATACTATTGGTTTCCATTGAAACCACCCTAAAATTTTTACCATGTTTATTTTTCCCTGAACCATTATTAAACTTAGAATTTTGATTCTTGAACTTACTCTTATAGTCTCCACTCCTCTATTTCCATTTCTTCTTTTTAAAATTTGGTTTTGAACTTCTAAAATTCCTTTTGAACCTATATCTAACTTGGGGAAGAGATTTATATTTCTTTTCCTACTTTCTTAAACACCTAATTCATGGTATATAGACCATGTACATCTACTTCACAACCAATTTGTTGTTTTAATGCCATGATGAATCTCCTAATCTTGAATCTTGAATCTGCATGATACTAAGGTGCATAATTAAAGAGCTTTGTGAGTTGATCCCATTATTCATTCATCAATAAGTCCCCTTTATTAATATTGTAAATATCCATAAGATTTTGATCAAATTATAGTTGTGGAACCCATAGTGACCTGAACAAAGTCATAAATTGTTCTCAAGTGGTGGTGGTTGAGTCTTAGTTCATTTTAAGCTTCTTATTTTCCCACTAATTTGTTGCTTCATGAGAAAGATGATAATCTCCCTAGATTAATTTCATGACTTTAGAATAATTATCAATCCTTAAATATTTCTCCATTTATAGTATTTATGCTTCAAATCCATCTCCCAATATAATTTCATTGAACTTGGGTGGATTCACCTTTTTCATATCATGTGCCAACTCTGAAGCTACTCATGCTCTCACATCCTATGGCACTTTGTCTTACCTTTGATCTTAAGGATGTTCTAATCACCATGATGATATTTAGGTTCCTCCTAATTATTCTCATCTTCATGTACATGCACTTCCTATTCTAGGGACACAATTTTGTGCCTAGTCTCTTTCATGGTTACAAGGATTTGGTCCAATTTTGTAGCTTGCTCAATGACAAACTGATTTGGATAAATAGGGGGTTTGGTTTTCTATGTACCATCACATATTGGTATAGTGCATACCATTGTTCTTCCTTATTAATATGAGAATAAGTTTACATTGTCAAACACTTTAAGTCTCAGAGTTTGAGCCTCAATTCTGATACCACAATATAAAAACCCCACTAGGTTTTCCTATAAATTTTTTTAAGTATTACACATATTCATCTTAGATTTCACCATGAGGATCTAATTATTGATATTTAACTAATTAAATTCATTTATTTAACCATAAGGTTTATATCTAATCCACTTATGCAAGAATCACCATGAAAAGATATAATAATCATCAATAATGTTTTATAAATAATAAATATTGCATCTAAATCATTTATGAAATAGTAAAATTCAGCCACAACTGATACAACATTATAAGAACTATTGTAGAATTACAATGAATAAATATTACAATTTTTAGAAATACATAATATACCAAAAAATAATACCTGATACAAATCTCCATGGAACATGAGTCTCCACAACTAAAGTATCAATATGTAATCTCAAGTGTATTACTCTATATGGTAGGTAGATAATCATCTGAGTGCTTTTACATACCAACCATGGACCATAGATCCCCCATACTATCTCCCAATAAGGGGATAACTCTCCATTCATGGATGGGTAGATAATGATGGTGAGGGAATCCAAAGTGACAAACTAGAACCCATGTTTTGTAGATATCTAATACATAATGTGTATCATAAAAAATTCTATCCTAACATGATATTGTACAAATATGAAAACTATATCAACATATGAAATGACAGTATTTAACTATTAACATTACTTCGTCTAATATTTTCAATAATTAATGATCTCTAGGATCAATTAATTTCATACACACCACTCAATTAATTACTCCCAAATTTTCATTAATGGTGATATTTAAGCTAGTGTAACCTATTAAACTACTTATTTAGTTTCATAAATGTGAGATTTGGTTAATTCCATAAAAATATATAATCCAATAGATTTTAACAAAATATTCTGTATCAGAAGATAAAAAAATTCTAAGTGTGAAAATATCATTTACATTAATTTAGTACATAAAATGAAATGCAATGAATCTAAGATTATTTATTACAAAATAATAAATAGAATCATATAATCATCAATGAAAATTGCTATCTAGGTATGAATCATATCTAGACTACAAGTTACCAAATATCAATATGTAACTTTAAAATTTATTTCCTCAACTTTTCAAAAATTAAACACATCTTATTCTTGTTCATATTTCCCCAAATATAGAAAAAATCCTAATCTTTTAACAAATTCCAAATATCTGTATTTAGAATTTAAATTATTCAAACATAAAGCTTAAACCAAATATCAAACACATAACAGACACTCATAATTCCTTGTTATGTTAAATAATGGTCACAAATATTAAACAACATATAAACATATCTATATGAAGTATAGTTTTATATTTACTATATGATTTCCAAATCACATAGGTATTCCATAAATTTATAAATTATACATATTTTATAAATAATAACCCATTAAAGATATATACAAAGCATGCATAAGGTATACTACCCTCATTCTTTATCATTTCATTTAATCTAATATAACACATAAAATTTGTATTCTTTCATCTAAAATTTATAACCAAAAAAATCATGCTTAGTGGCTCAACTAAAATATATGCACAAAATTGTCATTTATATCTAGTTATCAATCTTAACATAGACAAGAAGACTTTATTCATTCCTTTAAATTTGAATGACATAGTCAATATTATTATATTTATTCATTGTATTCTAAGTCTATAGTTTTGACCAGGACTTTAATGCACTTATTTTTAACTTATACGTTAACTTTGAATATAAATTTTAATACATATAGGTGTATCACAATCAATCCATAGTTATACATCGTCAACTGGTAACAGCATATGTATACAAAACATAACATAAGAATAACCAAACTTTTATTCTATAAGCTATATTCTTTCCCAATCCATTTTAGTATCCTAATTTAATCAGTATCTATAATCCTAATGAATTTTTTTACATAGTCATCGTGTGTGTGTGTGTGTGTGTGTGTGTGTGTGTGTGTGTGTGTGTGTGTGTGTGTGTGTGTGTGTGTGTGTGTGTACACATACATACATACATAATTTTTTTAATTGACTGTGTACCGTAATTCAAACATTCAAAATAACTAGTTGAATCTCATAATATGTAAAACCTTAATTAACACATACTCATCATGGACATCTTTCAAGTCATTATATATGTGTGTGTACTAAAATAAATGAATAAATAAAATAATCTAATTTCTATTTTATATAACCAAATAATTTTAATACATAGTTGACCCTTATAATTGGGAATAAATTGACTATATATACATCCTACCAAATTCTTGGTTTGTATATCTAAAGTACCATATACTTAGAATAATAAACTAAAGAATATCTCAACTAAAATATTATATATGCTCTATTAAATAGTTGTAAACCCCTATTTATTTTCATAGGGTTTCAACCATACCTAGAATACATAGTTTAGTTATACGGCTACCTAGGTTTATAAATTTGGACACAACAAAATTATAAGGTTTATGGAGAATAAAATCCTTGTGTGTAAAGTAAGAGTTCACAACAATGGTAATTTATCATGTTTTGGGTTATATGATGGGTTCTATGGATGGTAAATATATCCATAAATCCTATCATTTATCCCACTAAATATTTTTTAATCATATAAACTAAAAACCCTTCATGATTTTATTATTATAATCATATAATAAACATTAGAAATCTTAAAACAAACCAACCTAGTTATGTAGTTTCCAAAGATAATGCTAATGATTTGAGTTCTCCTTCCTCTATTCGCTCTAATTTTATATTTAATTCCCCTATCTTCTACCCATGCCCTACATATTTTCTTCTTCATCATTTTATTCATTTGTATTCTTATAGTATGGCATAGAACTCTCCAATTATCTTCTATGATTTAAACAACTAACAATCATGTAGGTGTTTCCCATGCAAACCAATAGAGCCATTTCCCAACTGTTATGTCTAACACATAATCCAAGACAAACTAACCATAATTATCTCATATGTTCCTTTGATAATCCAAATAAATTAACTTTATATTACCAACTTTGAATTATGCATGTCAACATTGACTTCCAAAAAGCCATCGATTATATGAATGTTTTAATCATTGTATAGTTCAAAAGGTATGTTAACTAGTATTCACAAAATGACTAATGACAAGTCATAATAACTATATTTTCATGAATTTCAAACATCAATAATAGTATTAAGGCAATTAAGCATGATTATCATTACAAAAGCATTCAACCTGATAACTAGTGTTTACTTTAATAGGTCAACTAAATAACCTATTGACTCTCACATATAGTAATAAACACTTTGTAAAACACAATTATTTCACCTAATAATTTAACAATATAATCATTATATAATATTTATAAATATTAAACCCTTGGTAAACACTAAATCAATAAAAATGGCATTTTTAAATAATTTTATGCATATATTTGTAACATTAGGATAAATAATTATTATACTAATAATCTTCCAAAAATTATTATCACCTCAATCCTAATGATTACTTAACAATAATATATTCCATCCACAAATTACTATATCAATGAATGCGTAACATCACATCATTATATTACACAACTATACCAACTAAAATAGTGAGGCAAGTAACATATATATGTATTCACTCATTCAACCAAGTAATAACATGATAAAAAATAGCTATGTGTGATAATCAAATTAATTAAATCACACAACCCAATCAACATGATCATCAAAAAATATATATATCACACTAGAAGGAATATTAACAATCACTTAAATGAAAGTAACACAAAACATGCTACAACTATCTAACTCATGCAATTTATCATAAAACATGATATGATACTATGGTGTATGGATGGGTTTATATTTTATCTCTCTATCATCCCCTAGTGTCTCCATCTATGATTATGCTCTCCCTCTATCATACTCTAAGGGATGGACCTATCCTACATCCACCTCACAATAATGAAGGTAGTTAGACTGAAACACAAATATATCTATAAAATACTATTGTATAAACTAATAAACATGATCATAATGTACAACATATAAAAGCATATCTAACTCATAGCCAATCAGTCATGTAAATTAAACAACATATAAATATCCCAGAATCAACATATGACATAAAGCTTAATTGACCAATAACTAATCAACTAACAACAATAATAATCCACCGATTAAACACATTATTTAGCTTAGAAAGAAAAGGGATGTGACACCCCAAATCCCTATAAAATAGGAAAATTATTAAAATAACACTAATTTAAATCAAATAAATTATAAGTATTTCACCCCACCTCTTATGGATGAATGGATAAGTGTTTGATCTCAGTTCATCATACTTTCATTGAGTTACACTCTAACTATCACTTCTAGTTATTTTTTAGGAAGTTAATAAAACATATTTGAAATTAACCAAATAGCTAATATAAGACATAAAGTTATTAAATAATCTTTCTAAACTAATAAAATAATAAATAAATTAAATCTAACATGAATACTCAAGGTCCTATATTGGAATCATATTAAATAAATGAGGGGGCATTTCAAGATGCATGAACCAAGTTGATGAATTTGGCACAAATAAGAGGAAAATGATAAAAAATAATGAGGAATGATAAATATCAAAGTAAAATAAAGTTTATATTATAGAAATAATAAATGAGTTATTAATAACATATTATTATGTTGAGTAAAATATCATAAAGAACTACAAACTAGAACACCTTAATCCTAATTTACTCCTTAAGTCATAAACTTATAAAGATCAATGTATGATTATCCTTGTAAGCTTAAAATGTGAGTAATCTAAAAAAATGTGTATAAACTTTTGTTTTCCTATGTGTACTAATGAAAATGTTTATTTATAGAGCTATAAAATTCAAATTACTACCCTATTGTTAGATAAATTAACACACAATATGTAGGAAAGGCTAACAAAATATAACTACACAATAAAATAGACCAAAAATAAAATGTCAAAAAGGCCCAAAAAAGGAAACCATGGGAATATTGGTAAAATATTTATATAAAATAATCATAATTATTCATTCTTAGTCAAAATCCTAAAATAATAAGAAAATAATGGGATAAATAAACTGATTTTAGATAGATAAAATAAGAAAAATGTGAATAAAATGGGCCCCAAGACATAAGAAACACACATTAGTAATATTGTAACATGAACAAATTTTAAAAACATATAATTACCTATAATAATTTATTTTGATATCAATAACTACCATTAGACCAAAATTAGGTCTCTATAATAAGTAATATAACCCTTATCAATGAGTGGATAATCACAATATGACATGTTTCTTACTAAACAAGACTCAAATGTAAATTTAAATGAACTTTATAAGATATGGACTAATCTAATAAATCAACAAAACACAAAATAAATTTATAATAAAAATATAAAATATAAAAGGAGAGGGATCCATACTTGGCAACAATTTCCATCAAAATTATTTTTATTGTGGGGCATGTGATGTTAATATAATGTGTTTTCATCATTTGGATGTTAATGTAGGATTTTGTGATGGGTTACAAAAATAAAATTCAAGGGAAACAAACAAACAAAATATCACAAAAAGCCAATGCAAATGATAGAATAATTATGTAATATGTATAGTAGGAAGGAGCCATAAGAAGAAAAAAATAAAGAGGAAGGAATTAAATCACATAAGCATTTGAAGAAACTATAGAAAATAATTAATTAATATGTAATCATTGTATAAAAACTAGAAAATAAGAAATAAGTTCAAATTTAAAACATGATCAAACACAAAACATATGAAAGATAGAATAACATAAATACATGGAAAGACCTAATTGGGTAAAAAAATATGGTAGAAGGATAAAGAAAAAAAAATGCTTACAAAAATTCATATGCCAAATAAAAGAAAAAAGAAGGAAAAGCTAAGTAAGAAAATAAAGGAAAATTAATCCAAAATAAAAATTAAACTATTTATAGGAAATATGATAACTTAAGTTAAAACAAAGGTGGTTAACAAGAAATTTTAACCAATAATATTAGGTTAGTCACCATCATACTATATGTAAGTAGAATAAATCATATCATCAAGAGTAGGATTAGGATGTTTAGGTTCCCATGAATCTAAAAAAGATTATAAATTTATACCATCATTTTTCATTGTCATAAATTTAATAAATATAATCATCATAATTGTAAGAATCCATGTTATCCATTGCTCCTCCTTGTAAACTAGCACACTCTCTTATCCAAATGTTGGCTTGAAAATATGGATTATTTTTAGGCATTTTTACTTGTATAAGAGTATGATATTATGGATAATACATATATGTCAGCGGACTAGTAGATTATTAAACTTTAGGATCACTTATGTTAGGTATTTTTATTTATTTTTATTTCAGTAACTCTTTATGTAAAACCTCATTTGGAACTTGTACTAGAGAATTATGCATATTACTATAAATAGTTATCACTTAATTATTATGAATAATATTTAAGTATTAATGCAATATCGACGTAATTTATTGCATTTTATTTATCCATGGTATTTTTAAAAAATATTAGATTTACTATTATCCAAATGTACATGAACCCAAATTAAGATTGTCTTATGACCCACTATGATAGGCAAATTAATGCATACAAGTGGTTTCCTTGTAATGGCATCATATCCCAAAGTAATTTTGGTATTGAATACCAAAACTCTCTTATGATATACAATTTTAATGATAATTTTTTTCATACATAAATTTCTTCTTGAATCATTATCAATCATAATTCTATGTGTTAGATATGAATGTAATCCCATAAAAGCTCATAAGAATAGTGGTAAAAGTTTAGATTGTTTTTTAAAATCTCATGTTCATATAATATTATTGGATGAGGTTCCTTATTAATTAAATTAACCACACATGTAAATCCATAAATTTTATGACATTTACAATGATTTTTTGGTTCTCTTTGATATAGTACATGACAATTACATTTCTATTTAGATTGAGGGGAATGATTTTGAATGTTATCTATAAATATTTTCAAATGCTGATTTGGGTGAACTACTTATTCATTAAAAGTAATATTTTTTTTAAATGAGATCTTGGATCTTATGTTTCAAATTGATGCATATTTATGAAGAATTTCATGTGATTCTATGATAATTCTAAAATGCACTAACATTGTATCTCTTAGGCAATGGTATAGATTGATTAATATATATAATAGGAGATAAATGTAGTATATTTACTTTAGGTAATCATTTAATAAAATATTTAGGACTATCACTTAATATTTTAAATTTTATTTGTTTTCTTTGTTAGTATAAAATGAGCCTATTAGATGGTTATTTCACCACATTCACCACATTATTGACCTCATTATTAGGTATTTAATTTCCTTTGGCCTTGAATTATGATTTATCTTAAAACAGTTATCCACTAGAGGTGGGGAATTGGTATCATATGTAATCATGTTTTCTTATAGAATATTGATCTCATTATTTACAATTACATGAGAAAGTTAATTGGAATATGGGTAAGTGCCAAATACCACATTGTATATAATATGGAAAATAAAACTTATAAAAAATATAATTTATAACTCACTATTAGGTAAGTAGTGAGTCATTATTGTAACCATTGTCTTCAATATAATAAAATCATCACTATAATTTTCATTGGGTCTTTATTTAAGTTGATAAATATTTTAAAATAAAAATTTCATGTTAATGTTTATAAAAAAATGAGGTAGAAAATCATTAGCTAAAGTAGTGACAAAATAAAAATCATGGACATAGAACTAATAAAGATATAACATTTTAAATTTCTATGAAATATATAAGTAAATAATTGATCTCATGAGAATTATCTCATTTAATCTTTAATATTTCAAACTTTGGAGAAATAAATCCAATTGGAAAATGGTGAGAAATAAATTTATAAGCTAAGATGTTAAGTAAAATATCATGTGAAATGATCATATACTTGTCTTTTGGTACCCTTGCTAAATAAATTTCACTTATTGTTGAACATAACACATGGTTTTCATAATATTGGTCATTTATTGTATTTGAAGATAAGTGGTGTTAGAATAAGTAATAATAGAAGCATTGTGAAAATAAGACAATTGAGAAACATTACAAAGAAGATATGAAAGTTAGGAATCACATTGAGATGGTTGAGAAATTTTCGGTGTATAAAGTAAAGGAATTGGAATAAATAAATTATAATTTAATAATTTTTAAAAGCAAATAAAAATCAACATGATTGAAAATAATAATAATAGGATGAATAATTTATTCAAAAATAAGTTTTGTAAATGACCACATCATTATGCATAGAAGGAAACCCTTTCAGACTTTAATCTTCATTATTTGATTTAAAATATCCATTATTCACTCTATAATTAATATCTTAGATTTTTTTTTCAAAATGAGTCTCTTAACTTAGGTTTTTAGGTTGAACATATTTCACCACATACAACATAACATTTATTTATGTAATATTACTTTGGAGATGTTTTCTAAATATGGAAATTCTTTTAGATATATTAAATTCATCACAATGATCAATATTATAATAATTATCAATTATAGATCCATTCCAAAAATTATTATTCAAATGAATTTAACATTATTTTTAGTAAATTATGCAACATTAGAAGGGAATCCATTATCATTAAGAGACACCATTCTATTTTTCAAATAATATCTATATTTAATCAAAATAATTTTAATAAAATATAAAGGATTGCAATTTATTTTATCATATACCTTAGTGGGACTCATATATATAATCACTTTAGGTACAAAAACAATGGGAACATATGTAACATGTAAATACATTATTCTTTGAATGACATGTTTTTTTTCCTTACTCTTAGTTTTTATACAAACTATGTATAAACATGTTTTAATAAAATATATATTATCATATACAATTTAAACATAATATATATATATATATATATATATATATATATATATATATATATATATATATATATATATATATATATATATATATATATATATATATATATAGGGTTAAGTCATAGAAACAAGCTCAAGTGTTAAAAATAAAATTTATAAAAATCAATAATTTTAAAAATAGGTCAAAATTATCACACCTTGACTATGTATTTACTTGACATGCTCCTAAATTTTTGGACCTATTTACTACTTTGGGATGAAATTTTAAGTATACAATCATGTTATATTTAAATCATGGTAATAAAAGCTAAATCCTATAATTTTATCTCAGTCCAAAGGTTCCATATTTATGTCATAGAGTGCACCTATTTATGGTTTTGTATTAGAATATTTTTATGCCTATTCATTATGTGTTTTTTATTGTGACTATACATTAACTTTGTATAAGTGTAGGGTATAATAAAAAATAATTAACAAATTTGAGAAACCATCAATGTAAAATTAAAAACTACATATCCTGTAAGATTCAAGTTAGACCTCCACATAAGTTATTGTGGTGTGTGAATAGAAAATCTTGAGTAATGGTTTTAACCTCATTTTCCCTAAGAGATATCAATGAAACTACTATAGAATATTTACACTCCTTTGGCAAAAGGTAATTTATTTATAGACAAATATGGATAAGTGTTATAAATGTTTAAGATTTGATTCAATGAAGCACCACTTTAATGGATAAGGGTCAATATAGTATTGACCCTTGGAATGTTTAAATTTGTCATAATTTCCTCATCTTTAGTTGTTATTTTATTATATTCTATTTTTAAAATTACTTGATAAGACCTTGTATTTAAAATATAATCTAGGTTAACTAATGTGCATCAAAAAATATTTCTTATAGATAAATGGGAAGGTTAAAATATCATTCCCAATTGTAATAAAGATAAGGACTAATAAAACTAAAAGAGATTAACAATTATGTGTATAGGTGTGTATTGGATGGGCCAATACAACCACAAGATTTTCCAAGAGATAAATGAGAAATTATTTGTAAGGTAAAGGTAGCTAATAGATAAGATGTAATCCATATATATATACATATATATATATATATATATATATATATATATATATATATATATATATATATATATATATATATATAAAAATTTTTGAGGTGATTTTAAGCTCTATCAATAAAATATAAACTTGTGTGGGGATGGGACCATTATATAATGAGTTAAAATGTACTAGTTTGTAAAGTAAATTAATTTGGGAATAATACAATGAAATTAAAAAAAAAATCCAATTTTGGGTATCCACATAATGCCCTAAATTTGATGTGGCTATGTGAGTGTAATACATGCATGTATGAAAATTTTAAATGTCAATAATTTGAAATAGGCACCTTCAAATACCTATTCAAGAATGAAGGCTTTTGAATTTTCTCCTAAAATGTTCCCATCCACATTTGGTTAGGCGATTTACCTTAAACAAGTGCCAAATGTTGCAAATAATTAATTTACTCATGATATGTAATAAATTTCTTGATTTTTTTGAATATTTTAAAATCTTAAATTTTAAATTATTTCTCAAAATTTAAATATATCATAGGAAATAATACACCTATTTCCTTAAATTTTCTACCATAATTATCTCATCTCTATACTTTTAATGTGTTGAAAAAAATATTCCATTAATTTATCACAAAATTCAATAATGGCCAAAAATACATCTTAGGCTTTTAAAGTTTCATGAACATATCCAAGGTGATCCTTTTGGAGTCACCAAAAACTAATCCACTCATTGATCTAGGGATGAATTAACTCATTGTCTATCATTTATTTTCATCTTGAATTTTTAAAATGCATTTATATATTCTCCCAATTTTAGGTCAATGATGAAAACCCTATTTATTTAATCATTTATCTCAAAATAAACATAGTGAAATCACCATATTCTAATAAAAATTATATAGTTGTCACATGTTTTTTAATAATGGTAAAAGAGTGTTTTAAATAGGGAGCTTACCCTTAACTTTAATCATACAAACTTGTCCTAGAAGTCACATATTACAAGAGAGTTTGTCAAAAATAGAAAATACCTAAAAATGATAGTAAAACAATAAAAAAATAGTAGAAATTAAAAATAAATAGAACAAGAAAGAAACAATAGTCATTCAACCTTTTTTGTTTCCAAATGTATCCTCTTATTTATTCATTATCATATTAATATCCCTTTCCATTTCAAGATCTTTGGTCTATATGTCAACTTTTGTCTCCTTAGAATTTACATTGGGTCTTTAATTCAAATCATTATAGCTATCCCTCTCTTTCTTTCTCCTAATGAGAAACCTAATTATATCCATATTCATTAAGAAGTTTTACATGTTTACATTGATAAAGGTAACTAGGATGCCTAGGTTTTCCTTGAGGATTTCATTGTCTTTTTACAAGCTACTAATTTTATATTTAAATCTCTTGATCTAAGTCAAAATTTCCAATAAATCCTCTTTAGTAAAATATACCTCCCTCTTGCTTCAAATTCATGATACACTCCTTAATCACATTGTGGTATTTCTTAAACCACATTAAGAAATATCTATGAAATATATAGTTCTCCTTAAAATATAGTGATCTTACTCTACTTTTTAAGATTAAATACTACATTCTCAAATTCATCTCTAATATTGAATTTAACTACAATGATTTTCTCAACTATATGCTTATTATATCACTCAAATACTTGATATATAAGGATATTTAGACATGACACCACTTAAATAGTACTATTACCATTTGTATTTTTCCCCTATTTTACCTATATTCAAATTTATTTATCATTGACTAGACTACATAGACCTTGCCATGATTTTAAAAGTCTTCCCTTAGCTGAATGGTTTTGGTTGAGCTATACAGACCTCTCCTAGTACCTCTCTATATCTAAGGCTAAGACCCCATGCTCTTATTATCAGGAGTAACATAATTTAAATTTAAAAAAAATTTATGGATGATAAATATAACTTGGTGCAAAGGCAATTTATTCTTACATTTTTTAAAATCTAACATTGAGCTTTCTAAGGAGTGTTGGAGGTAAGAAGGAAAGATGATAGGAACATGGGTTTTTAATTAATTCAACTAAAAAAATGATATTTATGAAGTATCATAAAGTGACCCTCAAGAGTAAAATATTTAAGAAGTTAAGAAATTACATCACCGTAGGGTAGGGGAAGGGCTTCTCTTAAGAACCCTCCTTGATAAACATAGAGATATTCATTTTCCATCAATAAATTATCCCTTTCAACTATAAAATATATATCAAACATAAAGTATTTGGATACTTCAATGTTCATACACGTGAATTGCATGATGAAATATGGTATGGTTTCGATGCATGTTCCTTCTATCTCAACCAGACGGTCTTTCTAGATATTGGAAACCATTTTGGATAAATGGGAGTAATGAATTCTATCCTATTCATAATATTATTGAATCATCCCACCTAAATTATGATACACATATATAAATTCTTATTTACATCCTCAATTGAGGATGGTTCAATTTTATTAATGTCTCCTCCCATACTAGAAAATAAAAGCTCAAAATTGAATGCACCCAAACTGATCTTGAAGAAGATGTGAATATGAGGATTTTTATAAAAATACACAAGAATCTCAAGTCTTATCAAATTCATTGTCAAAAAATAAATTAAAACTAGTAACTTATATTTACCTTCAAAGTTATTATCATCATTATTAGTAATCTTGATATTTTCCATAATAAAAGGCCACATCAAAGAACTATGATTAGTAATGAGCTTCTTTATAATGCCTTGATACATGATATTAGGAGTATACATGATTCAATTTTGTCTATTCAGAATATCCTTGTGAATGTTTTAGATAATATATAAATAAATATCATCTGTACCATAACATTTCAATAGATCTTGAGATACTACTCTCACACTCACAAACCAATACGCAACCTAGTTGCCTTCCCTATAAACATTTTAAATACAAACCTTGTAAAAAGAATAAATAGTGTATAAAGTTTCCTCCATAATTTTATTAATGCTCCATCTAGTTGGAGTCCTCTTTTTTAGTAAATTTTAAATGTTGAGGGAATCCTTTTCAATCACTAATTGATTAATACCAATTTATTTAGCCAATTTAACACCTTATAGGATAAATAGCACTTCTACCTAGTGATTATATTCAATTCCCATGTCAAATACATAAACTACCATAATCTCCCACTTTTCATCCCCGAGGATCCCACCTCCTCCCAAGACCCCAAGGTTTCTTTTAGAAGCTCCATCAATGTTTAATTTAACCCAACCTAGGTAGGTAAATTTCCATTAGCCTTTTTTCTATCTTTAGATATAGGATTCACCATTGTCTTTAATTCATTATTAATACTACTAGTTACTAGTTATACAGCCCTCTTCAAGTAATAACTCCTTATTTGATTTGTTGCTCCTAAAATTTTCCAAGAGGAGGTCCATGATAATATTGGCAACCCTCTAACATGATATTTTTTTTTCTAAAAATTCTCTCATTTTTCTGCTTCCAAATCCCCTAGGAGAAATGAGGGAGGTCAATATCCATAAAATATAGAGGGCCTTGTTTTGAAAATGATATTTTTGAGAGATCCAAATATCTCATAGAGAAGTTAATTGGGTTCAATAAGTATGAAAATTATCTATAAATATCCCTCAAACTCTAAAGGATAACAAACACTCATTCGAAATATGATTCATAGACTCAAGATTAGTTTCACATAATGGACATATATTAATAGTAACCAAACCTCTCTTATGTATGTTATCTAAATTGAGGATATTTTCTATCACAACTAGACAAAATAAAATATTAGTTTTAGGAATGATAAATTTATTGCATACCTTCTCTTAATGAATCCTTTCTTGAG
Source organism: Torreya grandis (assembly GCA_037957365.1). NCBI lineage: Eukaryota > Viridiplantae > Streptophyta > Pinopsida > Cupressales > Taxaceae > Torreya > Torreya grandis. The sequence continues at coordinate 1,023,732 of JARHVA010004766.1, read as the reverse complement.
TTAAATTGATCATGTTTAAATAACCTAATTTCACTTTATAGTGGTCATCAAGGTAGTAAATACACACTTATTCATATTAATTTTCTTTAAAACTAATGTGAAACCATTTTATAATAATATTCAAATCTAAGAGAGTATAAATCTCATTGTATTTTAAATCTTCTAGTTCCAAGATTTTCCATATTCTATCTACCTTTGAAGAATGAGTATAGTCAATAACTTGGTTATTATTATAAAAAAAAATTTAACCCTAAGAGAGGTTGTTCATGCCTCTCTAAATTTTTCTAACATGGGATTACCTCTAGGCTTATGGGTTACCTATATCAAAGATAAACACGTAGGTTAAAGGGGTAGCTCCTTTGATTTATCTTCTAGCCTCACAAACTATAATATAGAATCACTATTGGGGGTGAAAAAGGAAAAATAAAACTTAATTAACCTAAAATAATGAGGTGATACACCAAAGATAAGTCCCCAAAACACACTTGCATCTGCACTAATAAATAAGACTATTATGATTGACTTCAACTCTATGTCCTCTAGAATAGGTATTTCTCATAGAGGTAGATTTATATGAATATCCATAGGTGGGTGAAAATAAAGTTTGATACTAGTCACTACTAGTCTCTCTCAGAATTCAAGACACATCTCAAAAACACATACACTTTATGAGACATGTTCAAATAGATATCACTTACACAAAACATGTAAGAGCAGAATGAAATCAAGGAGAATGCACTCATTATTTAACATCTAAGAATACTACTTGAAACACTTATAAAAGATATTACATAGATAAAATTTTCTTCATAACTTTATTTCAATTAAACATAAGGTCATAAACTAGTAGGGCTTTGCCATAATAGTTGTGTACTATATACAAATGCAAAAAATTCCTACATATATAGAGTATATGAGAGGAGAGAGAAGAAAATAAGTGGAAAGGTCACAAAACCAAGTGTCAAAAATTAGAAACCAGTTATAATGAAAGAGAAGGAATTGAAAAATAGACTATGAATTCCTCTAAAATATATATCCATAACAAACATGACGTATCCTTCTAGGTTGTCATAGATGCACTCCATGGTTCTTCTCAAAATTTCCTTTCCTAATGGAGATTCCACTTGATAGTCAAGAACTATTTTAGAGGTCATTAACACATACATATATCCTAAAGAGGTGAAAACATTATTGATTCAAGTCATCAAATCCCTTCAACTAATAGCCTCCTACTTGACACTTGTTATTCACTTCTTGTGATTGCTCACTAGCCCTTCTTAGCTTGTCTTCACACTTGTCACTCAAGTGACTTGTAGTTTCTCATATAGATCCATTTAATATGTGTTATACACGTGTATAATAAATATTTATCCTCTATTATATCAATTAGAATATAATGAGACTCATAGCACACTTTTTATACCTAATCTTGATAGTCGTATTATCTTCGCACTATACTTATTCAAATTTCCTATAATGAATTGATTAGTAGAGGGATTTTCATTCACAAAAAAATTTATAAATGAGTATAAGGAGTTAGTAAAATTCCCTAAACACATTCCATAGTGATCTTCATTAATCAATACACTTTTGTACCTATAGAATAACTCAAACCCTATACGAAACTTAATATTGAACCTATTTGTATAAGTAATAATATATATTAATTGGGTTAAAATTAGATTGAGAGAGTTAAAAACAAGTTAAAAATTATTTCCAAGTCATTTGATCACTTTTTTATGCATCTCCATTTATTTTTTCTCTGTCTGGTTCAATCAAAGGTTTTAGGAGGGTTAGCTTCCTAGCAATGATTCATATAGGTTAGATGTTTAACCCTAAAAAAATACATTAATTTAGAGATGAAGACCCTACTTAACTATCCCTAATTTATTGAGGGACCATGTAGCTCATATGTATAGTTATGAGTAAATGAAGATGGTATCTCAAGCTCCTTATAGGCATTTTAGGTAGGTCTAAGACTAAATTGGGTCAAATGACAAATTTTTGTGTTATCCCCTACAAACTAGTTAGTCCATTTAGTCCTATATTATCCATAAAATTTTATAAAACTATTTATAAATTTCATATGTACTTATAGATGATACTAGAGTCCATGAGGATTTAGGTCTAATTTTAGGCCTACTAGACCTAGACTATGTGTATGAGTTCATGACCACCTCTTTTATATCTAATGACTGTATGTGTCATTTAAATAATTTTTTCATCTTGAGATAAACCATATAGAGAATATCACAATTATTAAAAGTATTTATTAGTCATCTTTTCATCATTTCATATCCCATACCTATTGGTTTCGTTGTTATTGAAGTGCCGCATGTCTATGATAGGATACAGGGAACTTACAATATTTACCTAGCTAAAGTGAGACCATGGAGGGATTTTTTGGGTCATGATTACCCTTTGTATGAAGTCTTAAATATTTATCACACCGTTATGTCCCTTAACATCACATATTCCCAAGACAATCTTTCTAGACCTTTGACTATGTGCAAGGTTCAAGTAGACTGAGTATCACATTTGAAAACTAGTTTAGCCTTTATTCCTTGCATCTAATATTCACATGAAAGCGTGTAATTATTAATTATGATATTGTTTTTTATTTTATTATCCACTTTATCTCTACCCACCTTTCCAAACATGCATTCTTCAATTACTAGGCTAGTTTGATTTCTCACTCCAAAACGTAGGTGCTTATGTGTGTAAAAGTTGAAGGTTTCATCTAGATACCTATATGTTCTTGAGCACTATGTTTTACTCATTTGGTTCCTTTAAGATAATTAGGAACATTCTCTATAATTATATGTGCTAATTTATAATTTTAGACCATGCTCCCATCTTTATATCACCAACATACTATGGTGCCACTATTTTACTTCAAGTTCTAGGCTCACATGGGTTCAAAGAATTATGTTTACTAAATGTTCTTAGTCAAGATTTTTCTAAGTTGAAACTTTAGTTATCATCACTCTCTCTTGACCTGAACACTTCCCCTCATGTTAATAAGTGATTTATATGCTTAGGTTGCAAGAGTAGAGCCATAGGGCTTACACATAACTCATATTTACTCACTCATAGATAACACTATATTAGGCAAAAACCTTTGTTGGATAAAATAATGAAAATATTCCCACTTTGAATATTTTATAACTTTGTACCTTTGTAAGTTGTTTGAACTAGTCTTGAATGTGCTTGGTTATGATTAAGGCTTGTATACCTTGAATACAATTTTCAAAACTTGTCAAGTGTTCTTTATTAGAGTCCAATACCCTCATCAACTAGTGTCTTAGTACCTTTATATAGTCCTATAGATGACTATTTTAGGGTTTCCTGACTATGATTGTGTCTTAAGTCTAACACTCCATCAATGAAAATATTGATACCAAATATTCAATAAATTAACCAATCACCATCCTCTATGATATTGATAACCAATGCATTACCTTGATTTTAAACCACTCTCATAAGATCAAAACATTGCAACTGCCAAACATTGCTCTAAAGACCTTTGTGTTTGTACTTCTAGCAAAAGGGGATTGGTCCTACTTGAATATTCATATATACATGTGTAAAATCAGTTTTAAAATCACATGAAATGAAGTAACATGATCTAAAATACTATGCACACCACTTAATTCACTCAAACAACTACAATAAGATAGGAAAATTGAAGGTGTTAGGAATGTGCAAGCAACTTGATGGCCCTATAAATCTCAATGTTTGTTCATGAAGTATGGACCACCAATCTAAAAACCATGACCATGGAATGAAAGATCTTTAGTATTAATAATATCCACCAGGTGCATTTAGATGAACTCTCCTCCTCCTATCATACCAATTGTAAACTATTTGACCTTGTTAGCCTTCCCAAGAGAGCAAAGAGAGAGGAATAAATTTTCACCATTTTTAGAAATATCAAAGGTAATTTATCTTTGATATGAATTTTAGGGATCTAAATAAACCCTCTAGAAGCTTCCACACATGTTATAATTTTCCTATAGTCCATACAAAAAACTAAAATTCCTCTTTTTATAAGTGATCTTCTTGATTTTAACATTAAACCTAAAAAATGTTAGTTTCAAAACTACTCTCTAACATTCACTGACATAAGACACATTTAATTACACTTTGACACACTTGTATTTAGTGTACAACCATACAAATTATTCAAATGGCCAAAAGGTGGCATAATATGACATGAAACACACTATTCAAATGTGATAAGAGATTATAACACATTGTATGAACTCATTTAAGATCATAGTATACATTTTCCAAACTAGGAGGACCTATGATAGTTTGAACTTGTAGGGGGGTTGACTTAATTTTACCTAGGGGTAAAATTAGTTAACATTTTGGCAATTTTCTAAGGGTAGCAAGCCTACTATGCTAAAGACTAGTTGCCTTCTCTTATGCTTGGGTAATGGAGTCACCTATACACAACCACTGACACTTAGAAACATATGACCAAACACCAAAATCACACCAAATATAAAGGAAACAAACACAAGACAAAAAAATAAAACAAACACACATGAGATCTCATGAACACTTAGGGAAAACAAACACCAACTTAAGCAAGCTAACTTATGTACATACTAAACTTAAATAACTTTATCCTCTTAGATAAAAAGGGGAATGTTCACCATATCTTGCTCTATGAGATGAATAAATGTCTGAAGCATGTTGCATTTTGAACATTGTCTTTGATGCCTTCAATGTTTTGATGTTTACCAATATCCTTGGCATGATATTTAATGAAACCATAGAAACCACAAACATATCACCTATGAATGTGAAATATTATTAAAATTCAATGACCTCAATCATCGCATGAGACTCCTTAGCTTTAACTTGACTCAATGATGCCTCAACAAAGCTTGTTTTCCTTTACCTCCATGATACTTTGAATGGGATAAAATTTATTATCAGTTTCAAGTTATTCAAAATTATCAAGGAGTTTTGTATCATAAATCCAATCTTCATAATTATACTCCATGAGGACATATCATTCTATATTATTGTGAACTTGACCTTCAACTTTTCAAATCTCTTCAAGTTATCCAAGAAGATCAATCTATTACTACCAATTTCCTTTCATCTCTTTCTCCTAAAGAAACACAAACTCATCATCTTGACCATATTCATGAGTATCATAGTCATCATATATATCCTCGTTATATTCCATAAGACATGTTTTTTAAATAATAACCTTACATTCCTTTTCAATAATCTCTTTCTACTCTCCTTTAAGAACTAGATTCTCAAGACTTGATATTCATTGAACATGTGCAAATTGATCTACCAAATACCTTGATAAATATATTTGTGAATAGATACAACTTAATCTATTCTTTATTCATTAAATAAGGTTTAATTATATTCATCTTCACCAAAGGGAGTCCCTATAATTAATTATTATTCACAAACACTTATCTCATCTTCTTGATTATCTATAAATTGAGCTTGATCTTCTTTGCTTGCCTCCCATAGGATGGGTTATCCTTTAAGAGGGAATGAGGTAGGAGGGTGTTTAATTGGTTCATGGTCTAGATAAGGGGTATGAGGTGTGATAAAGGGATCATGAATGGGCATGGGGATGGAAGGAAAGGCTTGAAATAATTCTTGGAGGGAGAGAAGGCTCTATTAAGTTATAGATGTTTCATTTTATTCATCATACACATCATGATTTTCATTGTGCTCTTGAAAATATTCCACACCTACAACCTTCTCTTCCACATTCTCAACTAAGGCCTATTTTTCATGTTGAAACTCTTCTTAGATAGAACTTAAATATGGACAAGTTTTGTTTTTTTGAAGATAATTCAATTGAGTTTGATAACACATAAGGTTATCTTCCTTGACATTAATTTATTGGTCTTCACTCTCCTAATCCTTAATTTCCCAATATTCCATTACTTGGTTCCAAATTGTAACTCTGAGGCTATTACGATCCTTTGAGTATTGAATTGGCTCTTCATGATAACAAGGACTATGATAGAATTGACATGGAATGTAAGAATAATATTAAGGGGGGGGAGAGAGAGAGAGAGATTTTATTCAACTAGATTTTCACCTTCTTTGTAGTCTTCTTGAGGCCCTTCCATAGCTACAAGTTGATTCCCAACTTCTTTTTTTCCCCACCATTCAATCTTATCAACCCACTATTTGATGTAGCTCCTAATTTCATGTTAATATTCATTAATGACATAGTTAGATTCCTCCTCAACCAATCCCCACTTGTTCATAAGTAATTGAACCACATTTCTCATCTTCTCTATGAAATGAATAGGTATCACATGAAGCTCTTTATTCAATTTCATCATCAACCTTTTTGATTTTACCATATTAGGAATGAGTGACAACATATATTTAGATTCAGGTGGAATTATAGTAAGAGAATGATAAGAGTAGGAGTTTTGGTATTGAACTTGAGAAGGTTATTTAGGAGCTTGATAGGATGGACATGGATGTTGGGGAGAACTACCTCCAAGAATCTACCTCTTAATATCTTGGATTTCTCCTCTAAAAATATACATCTTAAGATCTTGGATTTATTATTCAATAACCTTAAACTATCTTCTTGATAGCCTTATTCATAATATTCTTTACAAGGTTGTTCAACAATGTCATTAACATATGGATAAGGCATAGGCTGACTATAGGATTGATAATAAATTTGATAGGGATGTATGTAATAACAACTTTCAACATATACAACCATATTAACCTCATTAGTCAAATGAAACACAAGACTTTCAACAAAATATTTTACAAATACTTGGGTTACTTAAGACTATATGAGTGCATTTGGATTCACAATTGGTGTTTGTTTGAATGCTTCCAAAATCTGATAATAGTATTAAAAAATAACCAATCCTTCCACTCTTTTGAACCTTGGTACCACCAGGTGTGTGAGAACTATTATGACCAAACTTTGAGCCCTATTAGAGTTTTTTCATGCCTCTATAAATTTGGCTAACATGGGATTACGTCTAAGCCTATAAGTTTCCCATAGTAGAGGTAAGCATCTATGTTAAAAGGATCTCTCCCTTCATTTATATTCTAGGCTCACACATTACACTAGACCAATAACTATTATGGGTGAAAAGGGAAGAGTGAAATTGAAAATAACCTAAAATAATGAGGTGATGCAACAAATATAAGTCAAAAAAATACACTTGAATATGCACTAATAAAAAATATTACTAATATTGACTTCAAATCTATGTCCTTCTAGCATAAGTATTTCTCATAGAGGTAGATTTCTATGCATATCCAAAGGTGGGTGAAAAGAAAGTCTAATACAAGACATTACTAATCTCTCTCACACCTTAAAACACACCTAATAAACACATATAATTTAAGAAATTTATTATAATAAATGTCACTAACACAAAACATGTAAGATTAGAATGAAATCAAGGAGAACACATTCATCACTTAACATCCAAGTATACTACTTGACACACATAGACAAGAGATTGTAGAGATAAAATCAAATTTATAAATTTATTCCAAGGAAAAATAATGTGCCAAACTAGTAGGTATTCACCATATTATGTGTGTACTAGATTCAAATGCCAAAAAAGCCTACGCATATAGAGCATAGGAGAAGAGAGAGAAGAAAAAAGTGGAAATGTCACAAATCCAAGTGTCAATACCTAGAAACTAGTTGAAATGAAAGATAATGAAGTGTAAAATAGACCATGAAGTCCTCCTAGATAAATTTCCATCACAAATATGACATATCCTTTATATTAGCATAGATGTACTCCATGGTTCTTTATCAAACTATCCTTCTCAATGAAGATTCTACTTGAGAGTAAAAAAATCTTTTAGTAGTCATTAACACATACATCTGAATTGAGGAGGTGAAAAACATGATTAATGTAATTCCTCAAATCCCTTCAACTGATAACCTCCTCCTTAACACTTTTTATTCACTGCTTATGACTGCTCACTACCCTTTATAGGCTTGTCTTCACACTTGTCACTCAAGTGACTTGAATTTTATAATGGATATCAATTTAATATGTTTATAAAAAATTTAAAATACCTATTTATATATCTTTATATTATGTATACCCCAATGAAGCTCAAAACATAGTTCTCATTCCCAATCTTGATAGTTACATTATCTTCTCACTATGTTTATTTACATTTCCTACAATAAATGGATTATAAAAGTTATTTTCATACATAAATAAAGTTATAAAAGAGTATAATGAGTTAGGGAAATCCCTTTAAAACATTCCATAGTGATGTTCATTAATTAATCCCCTTCTACATATAGAATAACTCAAATCCTGCAAGAAACTCAGTATTAGACTTATCTATAAAAGTAAAATTATAGATCAATTGGGTGGAAAGGATATTGAGGGATTTAAAAACAAGTTCAAAAAAATTTAAAAGTCATTTTACCACTTTTTATGCAAATTAATTCATGTTTTCTCCATCAAATTCAAGTAAGTGTTTTAAGATGGTTAGCTTCATAGCAATGCTTCATATAAATTTGACATTTAAACCTCAAAAAATTCCATTGAGTTAGATATAAATATCCTCCTCAACTATACATAACTACTTGAGGCACCATGCATCTCATTCATATAGATATGAGCAAATGAAGATGGTCTTTCGAGCTCCTTCTAGGCATTCTGGGTAGGTCTGAGACCAAATTGGGTCAAAATGACCAATTTTGTATTATCCAATGCAAACCAATGACTATAATTAATCCTATATCGTATTATAAAGGTTATAAAACTATTTGGAAATGTCATATGTCCTTATGGATTATATTATAGGCCATGAGGGTTTAGGTCTAGTTCTAGGTATAATAGACCTAGATTGTGTATATGAGTTAATGGCCAGCTCTTTTATTTCTAATGACTATATGTTTTATTTTAATAAATTTTTCATCCTAATATTAACCCTATACAACATATCACAAATATTTAAAGTCTCTCCTACTCATATTTTCATCATTCATATGCCCTGCCTATAGGTTTTGTTACTACTGGAGTACCTCATTTTTGTGATAGAATAGAGGTCACTTACCCTATCTACTTGGATAAATTAAGATCATGTATAGATTATTTGGTTAATTTTTAACTTATTTATTAAGTCTTAAATATTTATCATATACTTAGGGCCCTTAACATCACATTTTCCCAAGACTAGCTTTCTAGACCTATGACTGTGTGCAGGATTTAGGTAGACTTAGTATGATATTTGAAAACTAGTTTAGCCTCTATTCCTTACATATGAGAATCATATTAAAGTGTATCATTATAAATTATGAGATTGTTTTTTATTTTATTTTCCACTTTACCTCTTCCCACCTGGAAAAACTTGCACTCGAAACTATAGGTGCTTATTTGGGTAAAAGTTGAAGGTTTCTTATAGGTGTGTATATGTGCTTGAGCACTATATTTAACTCATTTTTTTCATCTTATATAATTATGACCATCACCTATAATTTAATTTATTCATTAATGACTACAAATGATGCTCCCATATCTTTATCACCAACATATTATGGTGTCACTATTGCATTACAAGTTCTAAGCTCACTTGGCTTCAAAGCATTATATTTATTGAATGTTATAAATAAATATTTATCTTAGTTAATAATTTACTTATCATCACTCTCTCTTAACATGACCACTTCCCCTCATGTTAATAAGTTATTTCTATTTTTAGGCTAAAGAATAGAGATATAGGGCTATATTCCAAAAACAATAGTTTCTCTAGATTCTCTATATCTCATAGCGCTATATATTTACCTTATTATTAGGAACCTATTACAAATTTATCCTCATAAGAAAAAATAATAGCTTCTCTAGATTCCAAATATTTAACACAAAGAATGCCAATCCATTGATTATTTTCCTTGATTAAGTACCAACCTAGTTTAGCTAAAAGGGCCCTATTCATGGATTTTAATATTCTAAGGCCCAATCATCAAAGATTATTAGGCATATAAATGTTGTTCTAAGAAACCAAAAAAAATTCTAGTTTTACCTTCAAAACCTATCCATAAGAATATCCTATGATTTTTTTAAAACTTATTAGCCACAAGATTAGGCATTTTAATCATGTACATAGGGTAAACTAGGAAGATTTGAAGCATACTCTAAATAAGCACAAATTTACCTACTTGATAAAGTATTCACACTTTCCAGCCTATGATATTTATTTGAAATTTGTCTATCAAGGAGTTTAAAACTTGTTGATATGTCACACCATGACAGAAAGGAATAACCAAATAAACAAAAGGTAGTTACTTAATTTTGAATTCTAATACTTGAGTTATCTTAATTTATATAAACTAAAGAGTTTAAAAAATATAAAGAGATATTTCAAAAATTATTTTTTAATTGTAATCCTCTTCATAGTAGATAATATACTCTTTTATCTCCCTGAATTCCCAAATAAAAGCTTCAACTAGGATGAAAGTGCTAGAAACTTATTGATGAAGAGAAGGAGAATCCACATTAGAAGCCTTGAATCATTTCAATTTTATTTGACTTAAAGCATCAGTGATAGATATGATTAAATTTTTCACCATGATGATGAATAAAAAGGGGTTCTCTTAATTTTATGGCTCTCTTATTGTTAAAAAACATTTAGCAAGCCTATTGAATAAGACATAGAAAATTGTTGGAGAAATACAAGTTATAATCAATTGTTAAACATGAGAATGGAAGCCAAAATGTCCCTAAATTTTTTCCAAAAATTCAAATCAATCCTATCATAGGCTTTGTTCATATCGACCTTCGGAACTATACCTACTTGATTATACTTTTCCATATAATGCATAGTCTCATGCACCATGATAATACCATATTTTATTTTCCTACCTTGTATAAATAATCTTTGGTTGATGGATATAAGATTTTAAAAAAAATAGTTGAAGTATAGATGTAATAATTTTAGGAATGACCTTATAAACAATGTTCAATAATGGTAGATGTAGGATAATGGGGGATAAAAGGGGGGTTTTAAAGTGAAATTTTTTTATAAAAATAATAATAGTTTACCTTTGATAGAATTTAGAGACAATTGGAAAAATAATTTTATAATGATGAATGAATTTGAATTATGGAATTTTGAATTTAGTTTCTAAATATATAAGTTTTCTAATACCCAGATTATAAAATTATGCAAAATCAATGCATTTATGACAATGGGTTGACACTTTTTTATGAAAATATAAGGAGATTGCATGTGTATGAACACACCCTTTTGAATAAATGAATGAATCAATTTATGAAATTTCATATATAGATAGATGAAATGTCAAATATTGTTGAGAATAGTTTTTATTAATTTTTTAATATATAATAATAATAATAATAATAATAATAATAATAATAATAATAATTTTACAGGTCAATATAATTAAAAATTTGAAACTGCAAGTATAAGAACACATTTTTGACCTTAAATTCATGAAAATAAGGGTTTTTTTTAAAATCATAGATAATGATATGTGTATTATTTAGATATAAATTTTATGAACTTTCAATTAATAATCAATAAGTTTTTAAGGTATTTTTAATGATATGTATATAGTCCATAATGAAGTATGTTGTGTATAAATTAGATAATAATTAAAAATAGTATATTATCATTGAAAAAATTTATATATTTAAAAACTAATTTTTACTCTTTACAAACACATTTTTAAAAAGAATAATAAAATCTTCTGATTAGATGTTTCGACAATGATATAAAAAACACATAATTTTTTTAAAAATCATATGGGATGGTCCATGACATGGTTTAGGATAGGTTTAAACCCTCAAGCCTATAACCAATCCAAATTTTGGAGGAAAATAGAAAAGTGAAGTCTTAAAATCTTAAAAGGGCATAGTCCCTTTGAAATGCCCTATTTTAGAGGGAAGAGGAAAGTTTTGAATTACAAAAGGCATATACCCTTTGGATTACAAATGAATTACACCCTTTTCACCTCAAATGGTGTACACCCTTTAAGTTAAAATATAAAATAGAGCTGAATTTGGAGGGAAAATGGAAAATTGAAATATTATAAATCTTAAAAAAGCATATACCTTTTGAAAAGCCCTATTTTGGAGGGAAGAAGAATTTTTTGAATTATAAAGGTCATATGCACTTTGGAGTGGAAAGGGTATACATATTTTGGATTGAAAAATACATTTTACCTTTGAAATTCAAAGGGTTTATTCCCTTTGAGTTACAATATTTTATTGTCATGTTTGGTCAGTTTGAGCCATATAATTTGAACTACAAAGGTCATACACCCTTTTTAATTTAAAGGGTATATGCCAATTGAGTTATACTAGGTTCTCATTTTTTAAAAAGGTGTACACCTTTTAAGTTACAATACATTATTATTGTCTTTGGTGTGATATATCCCTATATATTTAGGTAAATATTTAGTAAAATAAATGTAAAATAATTTTACATTTAATTTTATATTACATTTTATATTTTTATACTTTACATTTATTTTACTAAATATAGAATTTATTTTAAAATTATTTTACATTTATTTTAAAAAATATATAAAATTTTAGACCACTCTACATCTTTTGAAATTGATTACAGAGTTATATGAGTTACCATTTAGAAGTTAGTTTTTTAAAATCTATTTTAGTCGATAGTTAGTTTTCAAAATTTAGGATTGGAAGATAAAATGAGAAACTAAGTTTCAAATAATCTTACATATGTAATATATCAAAACCATTGAATAATATCTACATAATCTACCTATTTGAGTGTGCCCTACCTAGTTTATCTAATTGAGTATACCCTACACAATTAAACAATCAATCCCTATATTGATATTCAGTATTACCTACCTAAATACTTAATCAATGTCTTTATCTTGACTATTCCCTACCCAGATTACTGTACTTCATTAAGCACTACCTATTTTAACTACTTTAGTATGCCCTTTATACTTTAACTACTTGAGTACATTCCATACATGATTGAATACCTAAGACATATCTTGAACTTGAGTATGATCTACCTAAATACCTAAACCATATATTGATCTTTACTATGCCCTCACTACCTTCTTATACTTGATTATGACCTACCTTCTTAAACTTGAGTATGGTTCAAGTTTAATCTCATGCATGCATGGACTAATTAATTTATTCTAGAATATCATAGAGTAGAGTCATATTATATCATTCTAAACTCATATAAGACACTACCATTATTGAGTTGTGGAGCTAAAAGCTTCACCAATGAGCCAATCTGGAGGTTGTTGGGTTAAATAGTAATCGACATCGGTCAGAATCAACTGACATTAGTTAGGGGTCGACCGGCATCAGTCAACATCAGTCAGAACCAACTAACATTAGTTAGGGGTTGGCTAACATCGGTCATCTTCAGACTGATACCGACTTCTGTGCATTTCCAAAATTAGACAGCGTTTCTAATTTTAGGAGAACAGTTAGTTTGCATGTAAAGACTAAAATTAGTCTTGAGTCTATTTTTCTAATTATTGTTTGCTTTTCAATTCTATTTAAGAGACCCATGGGGTAGTATTGTAATTAGGGTGTGTAAGATCAATTAGATCTGTAGGGGGCATGATCAAGAAGATCTAAAAGGAGCAAGATCAGGAAGATCTGCAAGAATACAATTCAATAATTGAATTTGTTGTAATTAATTGAGAGAGAGAACTCTTGAAGGAGAATTATTGTACATCTTCGAGGTGTGGGGAGAGAGAGATTTCTTCATTGTATTTCCTTCTATAAGAGTTTAATACAAGATTGGTTATTTCTTATATCTCTTATTATTTGTTGTTTCTGATTTCTAGGTACTTATTACTTCTGGTTTAATTCCGTGTTTAGTTGCTTATAAAAAAGTAATCAATTGTACTCATAGATCCTAATAAGTGGTATCAAAGCTATGTGTATACACTAAAAATTGGTATTAGTGCATAGGTTTTAGAGTGTGTTAGTGTTTGTTGATTACATAATTCACTCACAAGGGTTTTTGATTGAGTGGGAGTAAAGCAATGGCAGAAGAAAGTAAACTAAGAATGGAGAAATTCAATAGCAAGAATTATCAATTATGGAGGATATAGATTGAAGATTATCTCTATCAAAAAGATCTATACTTACCATTTAGTGGGGTTTCAAATAAGCCCATAGATATTAAAGATGAAGAATGGAATGTTCTTGATAGAAAGGCTCTTGGATCTTTAAGGTTGAGCCTGGCATCTTCTATGGTTTTCAACTTATCATAGGCAAAGACAATGGTAGAGTTAATAGATACTTTGGCAATTTTTTATGAAAAACCCTCAGCTTCAAATAAGGTATATCTTATAAAATTAATCATTTAATTTGCAAATACAGGAAGGTGGATCTGTATATAGTCATCTTAATGATTTCCATACAATTGTAAATCAGTTAAATTCAGTCAAAATAGTTTTTGATGATGAAATTAAGGCTCTTTTAATCTTATGCTCTTTACCTAAAAGTTGGCATAGTTTGGTAATGGTAGTTAGTAATACTGCATCTACTTAAAATATCTTGAAAGTTGATGATGTTATTAGTGTAATCTTGAATGAAAAAATTTGTAGGAAAAGCAAAGGGGAAAAATTAGGTAATGCTTTAAGTGTTGAAAGTAGGGGAAGGCAAAGAGAGAAGGGCAAGCAAGGGAAATCAAGATCAAAGATGGGAAGTAGATCCAAATCCAAAAATGGAAGAATAACCTATTGGAATTATGGAAAGAAAGGGCATGCAAAGAAAGATTGTTGGTTGAAGGATAACAAAGAAGATCAGCATGAAGGTAATAAAGAAGCAAAAGTTGTAGGTATTGTTGCACAAGATGCTCTTATATTTTATTTGGATAATAAAGTAGAATCATGGGTTTTAGATTTTGGTGCCTCTTTTCATTCAACCCCAAATAGAGATTTTTTCAATGATTATGTCCATGGAGATTTTAGAAAATTTTATTTAGGGGATGATGAGCCATGTAAAATTGTTGGCAAAGGAAAAGTGCAGCTGAAATTGTAGAATGGAAACACATGGGTGTTGAAGGATGTCATGCATGTACCCATCCTGAAGAGGAATCTAATTTTTGCGAGAAAGTTGGGTTATGAGGGTTGCACATTAACTCTCACAACTGAATCTTGGAAAGTTTCCAAGGGTGCACTTGTATTAGCAAAAGGTAAGAGAGTAGGTACACTTTATCTATCTACTTGTATTACTAATTATTCTCCTTCTATTTTATCTACTTCAAATGTAGATATAAGGTTGTGGCACTGTAGGCTTGGTCACATGAGTGAGAAGGGAATGAATTTTCTTAAGTCAAAAGGTAAGATTTTAGAATTGAAAAGCATAAATCTAGATTTCTATGACCATTGTATTTTTGGGAAATAGAAGAAAGTGAGGATTCTCAAAACTAGGTCAACAAAGAAGAAGCACAAGTTGGAGCTTGTTCACACAGACGTGTGGGGACCAGCTCAGGTAGCTTATATTGGAGGATCACAGTATTATGTTTCTTCTATTTATGATGCTATAAGAAAGGTATGGGTTTATTGCATAAAGAAGAAATCTAATGTTTTTGACACTTTTAAGAAATGGAAAGCCTTAGTTTTTAATGAAAAGGTGATGTACAATGATCAGCTCAAGAGACTGAATAATTCTGAGTGGGGCAATCTTGATTTGGAAGAGGTTATGATCCAAAATGAGCTCGCAGGTAAAAATCATCACTCACAAAAAAACATAGAGATCGACATCAGTCAAGTGGAAACCAACATTGATCAAGTGGAAATTCATGTCAGTTAGGTGGAATCGACATCAGTCAAGTGCAGACTAACATTGATCAGAGATGACCAGGATCAGTCACTATCCAAAGGAAATTTAGGCAGACATCAAGCTGTAAATGAGTCTCAAACACCCATAAGGAGGTCTAAAAGGGTAAGTAAACCTCCAGTTCATTATTCCCCTTCTTTATATTACTTGTTTCTCACTGATGGTAGAGAACTAGAAATTTTTGATGAGGTAATGCAGGTAGAATCTAGGAAATAGTGGGAGCATGGCATGAATGAGGAAATTGATTCCTTGGAAGAGAACCATACATGGGATTTGGTTGAGTTTCTATCCAAAAAGAAAGCACTAAAAAACAAATGGATTTATAGGGTAAAGGAAGGAGAGAATGGACAAATGAGACATAAGGCTAGGTTGGTGTTGGAGAGGTTCAATATGTAGGATGCAAAACTGGTAAGTACACCTATGGCTGGGCACTTCATGTTAAGCAAAGAACAGTGTCTTAAATCACATGATGAGGTTGATTACATGAGTAGAGTTCCATATGCTTCAGTGGTTGGGAGCTTGATGTATGAAATGCTATGTACTAGACCTGATATTTCCAAAGTAGTGGGAGTTGTTAGCAAGTTTATGGCCAATCCAAAAAAGGAACATTGGAAAGTAGTTTAGTGGATTCTCAAATATTTGAGAGGGACCAACAGTAGGCATTTATGCTATGGAGGGGAAAACACTTCTCTACATGGGTATGTAGATTTAGATATGGTAGGTGACTTGGATGGTAGGAGAAGCACCACAGGATATGTGTTCACTATTGGTGGAATGGTGGTTAGATGGATTTCAAAGTTGCATAAGGTTGTTGCCTTGTCTACTACAGAGGCAGAATACATTATAGTCATAGAGGCTAACAAGGAAATGATTTGGATGACTCTATTCATGGAAGAGTTGGGAAAGGAGCAAGAGAGTTGTAGATTGTACAGTGATAGTCAAAATGCAATTCATTTGGCAAAGAATTCAGCCTTTCATTCAAGAACCAAACATATACAACTTAGGTACCACTTCATTAGATAGGTATTGGAGGATGGACAGTTGAAGCTAGAAAAGATCCATACGGATAAGAACCCTACTGATATGTTAGCAAAGCTGGTAACAAAGGAGAAGTTGAATCTTCATTCAACTTTTTTTGGTCTTCAAGTTTGAACTTGAAGAGGGAGAAACAAGCTAGAGATGTTTAGAGGATGTTGTTTTACAAGTATAGGTGGAGCTTTTTATCTCCAAGTGGGAGATTGTTGAGTGGTGGAGCTAAAAGCTTCACCAATGAGCCAATCTAGAGGTTGTTGGGTTACACAGTAACCAACATCAGTCATAACCAACCGACATCAGTTAGGGGTTAACTAGCATCAATTAGCATTGGTCAGAACCAACTGACATTAGTTAGGGGTTAGTTGACATTAGTCATCTTCAGATCGACATCGACTTCTGTGCATTTCCAAAATTAGACAGTGTTTCTAATTTTAGGAGAATAGTTAGTTTGCATGTAAAGACTAAAATTAGTCTTGAGTCTATTTTTCTAATTATTGTTTCTTTTCAATTTTATTTAAGAGACCCATGGGGTAGTATTTCAATTAGGGTGTGCAAGATCAATTAGATCTATGGGGGGCAAGATCAAGAAGATCAGTATGGAGCAATATCAGGAAGATCTACAAGAATACAATTTAGTAATTGAATTGGTTGTAATTGATTGAGAGAGAGAGAGAACTCTTGAAGGAGAATTATTGTACATCTTTGAGGTGTGGGGAGAGATATATTTCTTCATTGTATTTCCTTTTGGAAGGGTTTAATACAAGATTGGTTGTTTCTTGTATCTCTTATTATTTGTTGTTTCTGATTTCTAGTTAGTTATTACTTTTGGTTTAATTTTGTGTTTAGTTTCTTATACAAAAGTAATCAATTATACTCATAGATCCTGACAAGTGGTATTAGAGCTATGTGTATACACTAACAACCATTACCATAACAAATAAAAATACTACTTGGGGTGGAGGGTAATTCTTTCAAACCCTATTTTATTAGACTCATTTAAAAATCACTCATATCATTATCTCCCTTTCTCCAAATAATATGGATAAATGGAGTCAAGCATAAAAATAATCATTCATCATAAAAATCGCTCCCCAATCATTATTCCTTATCCCTCATCCCTCTCTCATATACCTTCATTATACCTCACCATCCCTCATTTTCCCTAATGACACTATCATTGGTCTTTATAATCACTCATAATCCCTAGTCACTCCCTCATCAACCCTTATTTTCCATTTTCATACCTAATCATTCCCTCAGTATCCCTAATCACTCCCTCATTAACTCTCATAATCCTTATTTATACCTATTCACTACCTTATCATCCTAATAATCCTTATTCACTCCATTAATGGCCCTTATTATCCCTAATCACACTCTAATAAACTCTCATTAACTCTAATCATCCCTAATCACTCACTCATTATCCCTAATTTACCCTCATCATCCCTAATCACTCCCCCATTGAATCTCATCATCTCTATTCATACATAACCACTCCTACATTATTACTCATCATCCCTCAATATCCATATGCATTCCTTCATTGACCCTCATTATCGTTGATGGTCCCTAATAACTTTGTCATCAGGTCTAATCATCCCTCATCATCCCTAATCACTCCCTCATCAATCCTTATCATCCCTAATCATCCCTAGTCACTACCTCATCATGCCTCATCATCCTTAATTACTCCCTCATAAAGCTTCATTTTCCCTAATCACATTCTCATAGACTCTCATTATCTTTAATAATCCATAATCAATTCTCAAAAATACTAGTAACTTTTATACTCAATTCTTCTTATTTATTTTGATTTAGGTGTATTATTAAAATGTGATGAATCTCTTTTTGTATTATTTTATTTGTATCCTATTCCTCCTAAAATTATTACAAAAATCATAAACTAAATTGATGAAAATATTTCTCTTTAAGGCCCAAGTGGGTAGGAGTGTATTGTAAAATTACAAGGTACATCTAACCAACTCAAATTTATACATGATTGGGAAGAATTTTTACATCATTACACATTAGAGTTTGGATATTTTATAGTTTCCAATTATATATATATGTATTATTTTAAGGTTTGTATATTTGGAATAAGTGGATTTGAGAAACACATTACTAAATTTCTTTCTAAGAATAAAAATTGTGACTTTGGGAAGAGATGGCATACTAAAAGGTTGAAGGGTTTTAATACGCTAGTGGAAAATGAGTTTACCATTTATTTGGCTTCTAAATATGAAGATAATGATGATGTATAAATGGGATTAAATACATGGAAAAAATTCAAACCCTCTACCTATGGTAACTAAAAACCTTTCCCTATATAATATTATAGACATCTTCCAAGTTTGCATGTTTGGTTTCATTTACTAGAATATAGTATGCTTACTAGAATTTTGAGTCTTACATATACTAATTAATTTATAGGCCAAGCATATCTTGTGAATATTATGATTGAAAAATTGAGTTATAGAAAACCTTACTATATTTTTTGTAGGCTTATTATTACCAAAGCATAAAGAGATAAGGTAGATACTAATTAATGACTATGAGGGACAATAAGGGCCAATTAAGGTGTGATCAGGCATGATGAGTGAGTGATTAGGAATGATTATGGATGATGAGTGTTGATGAAAGTGTGGCTATGGAGAGACTAGGGATAGTGAAGGATGATGAGGGATGATGAGGGAGTGATTAGGGATGATTAGTTATATGAGGGTTGATGGGGGTGTGATTAGGCATAATGAGGTCTAATGAGGGAGTGATTAAGGATGATTGTCTATGATGATGGATGATGAACGAGTGAATAGGTATAATTATGGATGATGATGATTAATGAGGGAGTGATTATGGATGATAAGGAATGATTAAGGATGAAAAGGTTCAATAAGGGAGTGATTGTGGATGATGAGGGATAATGAGGGATAATGTAAGAGTGATTAGGGATGATGAAGGATGATGGGGGATAATGAAAGATGATGAGGGACTAATTAATGATGATGAGAATTAATTATGGATGATTAGGTAGTGATTTAAGATGACTAGGGATGATTAGGGTTTATGATTCTATGATTAGGGATAATGAGGGCCATCAAAGGAGTGATTAGGGATGATGAATGATAATGAAGGGTATTGAGGGAGTGACTAGGGATGATGAGGGATGATTAGGGAGACTGAAGGACAATGAGAGAGGGATGAGAGATGATTATGAATGAGGGAATGACTAGGACTATGAATAGTGATTTATATCATTGACTCTTATTTCCATATGGTTTAGAGAAAGGGAGATAGTGATAGAGTGAGTTTTATATGATATTTATTTTTATATAGTTTAGATTTAGGGTTTAGGATTATGGGTTAGTTCTTAGAGTTTAACAACTATATTTAAAGGTTTTAGATTTAAGATTTAAGGTTTATGGTTCATGTTTTAGGACTTAGGGTTTAAGGTTTAGATTTTAATAGTTAAGGTTTAAGGTTTATGGTTTATGGTTTGGTGTTTAGGGTTTACAAACATGGGTTTATGGTTTAGGTTTTATGTGTTAGGGGTCAGTATTTAAAGTTTCTAATTTGGCCTTAGGACTAATGGTTTAAGGTTTTGGGTTTAGAATTTAGGGATTATGGCTTAAGATTTCAAAATTAGGGTTTGGTTTTTAGGATTTAGTTTACTTAATTTTGTGTTTTGAAATTGTGTTTTGGGTTTGGTGATTATATGTTAGGTTTTAGGATTTAGCCTTTAGGTTTCAGGGATTGGGATATTAAGATTTAGGGTTTTGGTTTTAGGGTTCATAGGTTAATGGTTTCATGTTATGGGTTTATCATTTAGGATTAAAAGTTTGGGGTTTAGGTTTTTAGGTTTGGAGTTTATGTTTTAGGTTTTAAAATTTAAGTTTTATTATTAGAGGTTTAGGATTTATAAATTTAGGGTTTAGTTTTTATGGTTGATGGTTCAAGGTTCATATTTTAGGGTTTAAATTCAGGGTTTAGGGTTTAAATTTTAGTATTATGGATTAAGAATTAGAATTTAATGATTATAATTTGTATTTTATGATTTGTGATTTAGATTTTATGGTTTGTGTCTCAAGGTTTAGGGATTAGGGTTTGGGGTTTAGGGTTTAGGTTTATGAGTTTTATGGTTAGGCTTAATGGTTTGATGCTTAGGGTTTAATGTTTTAGTTTTAAATTTTTGTGGTCATATTTTAAGGTCTAGGGTTTGATGTTTAGATTTAGGTTTTTGTGTTTTTTGTTTCACACTTAACGTTTATGGTTTAGGTCAAAGGTTTTAGTTTTTTTTCTTGGGGGTTATGGTTGAGGGTTTGGGGTTTATAACTTAGTGTTTAGTATTTAAGGTTTAGGATCTAGTGTTTAGGGCTTAGGGATTAGGCTTTAGGATTTGGGTTTAAGTTTTCATGGATTATAGTTTAGGGTTTAGGGTTTAAAAATTAGGTTTAGTGTTTAAGGTTTAGGGCTTTGGTTTTAAATTTAGGATTTAGGACTTATGTTTTATGGTTTTATGCTTGGGGTTAATAATATAAGGATTACATGTCAGGGTCTAGGCTTTAGGATTGGAGTTTAGGATTTATAGTTTAAAGCTTGTGTTTTTTATTTTGGGGTTAAAGACTAAGGGTTTATGGATTAGCTTTTGGGGTTTTGGGTTTATGGTTTTGAGAATAGGGTTTGGTGTGTAGGTCCTAGGTTTTATATTTTAGGGTTTATTATTTAGTATTTAGGGTTTACATTATATGATTTAGTTTTTTTGCTTTACTATCAAGTTTTAATGTTTAGGGTTTTATGGGTTAGGGCTTAGAGTTTAGGGTTTAGGGTTGGTTTTAGTTTTTGGTGCTTATGTTTATTTTTCATATTTTAGGGTTCATTATAAGGGTTTAGGTTGAAGGGTTTAGGGTTAAATTTTATAGGTTAGTGTTTGGGGTTGACTGTTTAGGTTCTAGAATATAAGTTTTAAGGTCTAGGGTATATGGTTCTAGGTTTGAGTTTTTATGGTTTTGGGCTTGTGTTTTAGGGTTTAAATTTAAAGTTTTAGGGTTTAGTGATTAGGGTTTATAAATTAAGGTTTAGGGTTAATATTTTAGGGGTCATGTTTTGGGTTTAAGGTTCATAATTTTGCATTTTGTGTTTAGGGTTTAGTGTTTAAGATTTTGGGTATAGGGTTAATAGTTTATGGTTAAGTGTTTAGGATTTAGGATTTTAGGTTTATGGTTTAGGGTTTAGGGTTAAAGGATTATGGTTTATGTTTTAGGTTTTAGGGTTTAGGGTATAATGTCTAAGATTTTAAGGTTTCATGTTTAGGGTCTAGAGTTGAGGGTTTGGGGATTATTATTTTAGGTTTAGTGATAATGTATTAGTGTTAAGGTTAAAATATTTAGGGATTAGGGTTTAGGGTTATGGCTTAGGGTTTAGGGTTTAGGTTTAAATGTTTAGGGTTTGGGTTTTTGGGTTTAGGCTCAATGTTTTAGGTGGAAATAAAGTTTAATAGGGTGAATAGATAATTTATGTCTAGTATGAGTGACTATATCACTATTACAAGAAGATTTCATTTATGAGTGGCTACATACCTACATGTAGTACTAGGTATGTGGTAGATGTATTTTATGAATGAATGTATCATTCCTATACATATGTTAAAGGTTGAATATTATTGAATATTATAGGATAGTATTTTATGCATATTGATAGATCCATTAATTAAATAACCCATAAATTATTTATGAATTCATCTTGAATCTACCTTCAAGACTTTTACATGAATGTCCCTTGTGACTCTTATACACACACACACACACATAATATATATATATATATAGACACACACACACACACACATACATACATAAACATTAATGTGACTTCTCATTTCAAGTTATGGCTCACCCAATTCCCCCTATCCTTTACATATTTAGGTGATAATCGCCCCTTTCATACTTTTGAAGAATCACTTCGTAATGACCCCTCTCCTTTATCCCTTGATCCAATAATGCCCCATATAATGATTTTCAAGTAGGATAATTCCCACGCTCCATTAAAGATATATATTTGGTATTAAATAGGATAGCAATTATTCCATATATTGCTTAGGAAAGATATATATGGTAAAGATTAGATATGGGTATTTAAGATCAAAATATGGCTTGTGTATTCAATTGGGTAAGGAATATTAAATTAGGTGGGGCATAATCAAGAACTTATGGTAATAAATATAGGTAGGTAGGGAATACTCAATTATAAAAGTATATTGGGAATAATAAAGTATAAGAAGGTAGGTAAGGCATAGTTAATATCAATATATTGCTCAGGTATTTAGGCAAGACAAACCGAAGATCAAGATATGGCTCTAGTATTCGATTAAGTATGACATGTACTCAAGTAAGTAAAGTACGTAGGTCATACTCAATTAGTTAAATTAGGTAGGGTATAATTAATTATAATAAGGTAGATAAAAAATACTTATGATGAATATATGGATCAATATATGGCTCTATTATTTAATTAAAAAGGGCATATTCAAGTATCTAAAGTAGGTAGGGCATACTGAAGTAGGTAAACTAGGAATGTAATACTCAATGGTATAGATATATTACATATATAACATGATTCAAAACTTCATTTAACATTCTATCCTTTATTTTTGAAAATTTAAAAATAAATATTGATTAGAATTATTTTTTAAAAATTAACTTACAACTTTATAATAGATTTAAGAAGATGTAGCATGGCCTTAATTTATATATTTAGTAAAATAAATTTACAATATAGGAATATTAAATTAATACATAATTAATGTAAATGATATGGAATTATTTTACACCCTTAAGGAGGGTTCATCAGGCTCTCCCCATCTAAGATACACAATGGGAACAACCCTAGGCTATGGGTCTCCTATAGTGAGGTTGAACCTCTCGAGAAGGTTGGATTCCTTTTGATGGATCACCTAGACAAATACTTATGCTTGGAAAATGGTTAGAAAGGGGGAAATAGGGTTAATAAGAAATCTCAAAAGGGTGATGCAAAAAAATTAATTGAGACAATAACATAAGCCTAAAACTAACATTAGATCAACATAAGATAATGTTTGCTCACACAATCTCAAAAACTAGCTAATTGTATAAATATTTCATGAACTATGCTCACCAAATGATCAAGGAAGAAAAGATGAATTTTAATATTCACGTTGATCATCCTTTAATGGTAGAAATAACATAAGTTTATAACTATAAATAACTTGAAAACACCTTAAAATAGGCAAGAAATAAGGACAATGGATATGGGATAATATCCTTCACAAATCCATCATTCACAAGATTAATAAACACTAGTTAAAGGCAAGAGATAGGTAAAAAATAATCTTATTACTTCAAGAAGTAATTCTTACAAATTTTGACAAGGTTTAGGCTTGTCAAATGATAGTCTCTCTCTCTCTCTCTCTCTCTCTCTCTATCGAGAGAGAGAGAGAGAGAGAGAGAGAGAGAGAGAGAGAGAGAGAGAGAGAGAGAGAGAGAGAGAGAGAGTTAAAATGGGAAAGATATGGGAGAAATGGGGGAGAGATAGAAGGAGAATGCAACAAAAAATACATTAATGAGTTGCTACTGCCCATCAATATTCAACCACATTTTGATCAAACTAGGACCAGTCCTCCCTCAAAAAACTAACCTTTATTTGTCCCAATAGCTTCTAAACCCTCTCATTGTCTAAGAAATATACTAGAAGACAAAAACTTTGCTAAGGATAATGACTCACAATGCTACCAAGAATGAAAAATCCTCTAAGGTTCTAAAAGGCATTAAATGTTCTACCTACAATCTTCAACCATCAAATCTCTTCCTTAGACTCCTATGCCATCTTCCACTTAACTTGCTTATAAGGATAAAATCCTTGTATCCATGGACATAATAGAGCCATGACTATATCTACTTTTTGTGACTATTGGTACTTGTTTTTTGAGGATGTGACCAAGTTGAAATATGAGATACTCATCCGTATCTATTTATATCTACCCCCTACATTAAACACTGGACATAGGTCTAATATAGATGACAAATAATCCCATTTATTGGTTTTAATATATTCATGACCTCAATGAATATACGATAGGACACCTAGCTTCATTCTTGATCTTTATTAGGTCTAAATAGATTTATTTTACCTCTAAGCATCATAAAACCCAAGAACTCATTATACACGTGTATCCCTTTTTAAGAAAGACAAACACAGTCATGAAACAACATTACAACATCACATAATAGGTCTTGTAGGTTCTAATTCTTCAAACTAGAGTTCCAAACTAAGCTTTAATGGTAGACATTGGTCTTTAAGAATTTGTTTTGGTTTAGTTGAAATCATATTTAGATCTTGGCTCCATGACTTTATATTTTTCGATTTAAAAAACCTTTTTTATCTTATGTAACTACCTATGTGTCATCCTTTCCATACTATTTATCATATTTGAAACTATAACCATCTCAAATTTGTACATGTGTCACCACCTTACGCCTCTTGGAGTTTGATTTTATTTGATCTATCCATATTTGATTTAGGATTCCAAAATTATGACATTTAGTAACCCCACATTTAATTTGTTGATCATACTACTAGTCTTCATGTTAGGGTGTGGAGCTAAAAGCTTCACCAAGGAGCATACTTAAACAGGTTCAGGTCTACACAGACACCGGCATCGGTCAGGAGCGACCGACGTCGGTTAGTAGCAGTTGCAGAGGCACCGACATCGGCAGAAGGGTCGGCCGATGATGGTCATAGGCGAACAGGCAGGAACCGACGTCGGTTACTTGTGTGTCCAGAAAGCTATTTTCGTGGACAGCAGTGAGTGTTTGCATGATAAGTTTGAGTCGTGGACTCAAGCTTGCGTCTCTATTATTAGCAATATTATTTTTAGAGCCCTTGTTCAAGAGGCTTAACTGTTTGTTGTAAGAGCATGCTCAAGTTTCCTATTTCTATATGTAGGAAGATCTTCTTAGCTTAGAATTATTGTAGAAGTGTAGAACTGTAAGAGTAGAACATTGTGAATGTTTGAAGGACAGTACAGAGTTGCATCAATCCAGGTTGTTGGATTTGAGTGTACTTGAGAGAGAGCTCCTGAGGAATAGAGATCTAGTGAGAGATCTTGTGTGCATCTGAGAGAGATGTGGAAGAATGAAGTTTCTTCATTGTATTCCTATTGTCAAGAGTTTCAATACAAGTTTTCAAGGTGTTTTCTTATATATCTTGTTCTGTGCTATTTATCATTTCATTTACTTATCTATCTGATTTATTTCCATATTTATTGCTTTCAAAAGTGTAATCTATTATTGGTTTGGTCCCCCAACAAGTGGTATCAGAGCCTTGGTTACAGGTTATAGGTTACAGATTACAGGTTGCTCACAGGGGTTTCTGTAGGGATTTCTATTTGAGTGGGAGAAGCAATGGCAGAAGAAAGTAAGTTGAGAATGGAAAAGTTTAATGGCAAGAACTACCAACATTGGAGAATGCAGATAGAGGACTATCTGTATCAGAAAGATCTCTACTTACCGTTAGGTGGGATAGCAAAGAAGCCCAAGGACATGGAGGATGAAGAATGGGAAGTTCTTGACAGAATGGCTCTTGGGTCTATAAGACTGAGTCTGGCCTCCACTGTGATATCTAATTTGTCACAGGCAAAAACTATGGTAGAGTTGATGACCACGTTAGCAAATATGTATGAAAAACCCTCAGCTTCAAATAAGGTATATCTTATGAAGCAATTATTTAATTTGCATATGAATGAAGGTGGATCTATTTCTACTCATCTGAATGATTTCAATGGAATTGTTAATCAGTTAAGTTTTGTCAATATTGTATTTGAAGATGAAATAAAAGCTCTTTTGATATTATGTTCTTTGCCTGAAAGCTGGCATGGCTTAGTAATGGCAGTTTCTAATACTGCATCTGCATCAAATATTTTGAAAGTAGAGGATGTTGTTAGTGTTATCTTGAATGAGGAAATACGCAGGAAAAGCATAGAAGAGACATCTGGGAATGCTTTAAATTTTGAGAGCAGGGGAAGGCAAAAAGAAAATAGCAAGAGGAGATCAAGATCTAAGTCTAAGGTGAGAGGAAGATCCAAATCCAGGAATGGCAGGAAGCCACAATGCTGGAACTATGGAAAGATGGGGCACATAAGAAGAGATTGTTGGTCAAAGCCTAAGGAGGACAACCAGCACGAAGGAAAGGATGAAGCCAAGGTTGCAGGTATTGCACAGGATGCTTTAATTTTCTCTTTGCATAATAACATAGAATCTTGGGTATTAGATTCTGGTGCATCTTTCCATGCTACCCCTAACAGAGAGTATT
Organism: Torreya grandis; assembly: GCA_037957365.1. Taxonomy (NCBI): domain Eukaryota; kingdom Viridiplantae; phylum Streptophyta; class Pinopsida; order Cupressales; family Taxaceae; genus Torreya; species Torreya grandis. The sequence goes on along the minus strand of JARHVA010004766.1, from coordinate 996,517 downwards.
TCAGTGACTATATCCATGGAGATTTTGGGATAGTGTACTTAGGGGATGATGAGCCTTGTAAGATTACTGGCAAAGGTAAAGTGCAGCTGAAGATGCAGAATGGCAACACATGGGTGTTGAGAGATGTGATGCATGTTCCTAGTTTGAAGAGAAATTTGATTTCTGCAGGTAAGCTAGGTGATGAGGGTTGTACAGTAACTCTCACAGCAGATTCTTAGAAGGTGACCAAGGGTGCACTAGTTATGGCCAGAGGTAAGAGAGAAGGGACTCTCTATTTGTGTAATTGTGTTACTAACAAATCTCCTTCAATTTTATCTACTTCAGGTGTGGATTGTAAATTGTGGCACTCAAGGCTTGGCCACATGAGTGAGAAGGGGATGTCAATACTTAAGTCTAAAGGTATGCTTTCAGATTTGAAAAGTATGGATCTAGAATTTTGTGAGCATTGTGTATTTGGAAAATAGAAAAGGGTTAGTTTTCTCAAGACTGGGTCTACTAAGAAAAGGCAGAAGTTGCAGCTTGTTCACACAGACGTGTGGGGACCAGCTCAGGTAGCCTCTATTGGCGGATCACGGTACTATGTTACATTCATAGATGACGCCACAAGAAAGGTATGGATCTACTATATTAAAAAGAAATCTGATGTTTTTGAGACTTTTAAGTTTTGGAACGCTATGTTTGAGAATGAAATAGGCAGAAAGTTAAAGTGCCTGAGATCTGATAATGGCGGTGAGTTCTGCAGTCTTAAGTTCAAATTATATTGTTATACACAAGGAATCCATAGGCAAAGGATGGTTCCAAGGACACCTCAGCAGAATGGTATTGCTGAAAGGATGAACAGAACTATCATGGAGTGTGCAAGATGTATGAGATTGCATGCAGGGTTGCCCTTAGAGTTTTGGGTAGAAGCAGTTGACACCGCAATGTACCTGATTAACAGAGGACCCTCTACAGCTCTGAATGGTGGAATTCTAGAAGAGGCATGGACAAGTAAAAAGGTAGATCTCTCATATCTCAAAGTTTTTGGTAGTGAAGCCTTTGTGCACATAAATAAGGAAAATAGAAAGAAGCTTGATCCTAAGTCTATGAGGTGCACGTTTAGCTATGGCTCAGATGATTTTGGTTTCAGATTTTAGAATCTAGGAACTAACAAGGTAATCAGGAGTCATGATGTTGTTTTCAATGAAAGAGTGATGTACAGTGATCAGATAAGGAAGCTGGATCAATCTGGGTAGAGCAATAGTGAATTGGATGAAGTTATGGTCCAAAATGAGCTCGCAGGAAAAAGAAATAATCACTTGCAGGAAAACACAGAGACCGACGTCGGTAGGGTAGGAACCAGCGTTGGTAGTTCAAAAATCGATGTCGGTCATACAGAGACCGACGTCAGCAGACCAAGCACCGAGGTCGGTCAGGCAGAACCGACGACGGTGAGTGACAGGTCTACAGGTGGCCGAGGTCGGTCACTGTCAGAAAATTTGGGTGGACAGCGTGTTGAGAACGAGTCCAAGACACCCATCAAGAGGTCTGAAAGGGTAAGTAAGCCTCCAATTAGATATTCTCCTTCCTTATATTATTTATTGCTAACTGATGGTGGAGAACCAGAGAGTTTTGAAGAAGCATTACAGGTGGAGTCTAGGAGTAAGTGGGAGCATGGCATGGTTGAGGAGATGGAGTCCTTAAGAGAGAACCAAACATGGGATTTGGTTGAATTGCCAGCTGGTAAGAGAACACTGAAGAACAGATGGACCTACAAGTTGAAGGAAAGTGAGGATGGACAGATGCGATATAAGGCCAGATTAGTGGTAAAAGGACTTGCACAAAATCCAGGTATTGACTTTGGTGAAATTTTTTCTCCTGTTGTTAAGATGACTTCTATAAGGGTTGTATTGTCTTTGGTTGCTTTTGAGGATTTGCATCTCAAGCAGCTAGATGTTAAGATAGCATTTCTTCATGGAGATTTGGATGAGGAAATTTATATGGAACAGCCAGAAGGTTTCGAGGTCAAGGGCAAGGAGAAGTTTGTGTGTAGGTTAAAGAAAAGCTTGTATGGCCTCAAGTAAGCTCCAAGGCAATGGTACTTGAAATTTGATAGGTTTATGACTGAACATGGCTACAGTAGGTGTCAATCAGACCATTGTGTATATTTCAAGAGATTTGATAATGGTAGATATATTATTCTATTGTTGTATGTAGATGACATGCTGGTTGCAGGGTCTCACATGCAGGATATCTCTGAGCTTAAGGAGAAGTTAGCTCAAATGTTTGCTATGAAGGATTTGGGAGCAGCTAAGAAAATCCTTGGCATGAGCATTAGGAGAGACAGGAAAAATCACAGGTTGATATTGTCTCAAGAAGATTATGTGAACAAGGTGTTGGAGAGGTTTAATATGCAGGATGCAAAATCGGTAAGTACACCTATGGCTGGACATTTTAAGTTAAGTAAAGAACAATGTCCCGATTCACATGATGAGGTAGAGTACATGAGTAAGGTTCCATATTCTTCCACAGTAGGGAGTTTGATGTATGCAATGGTGTGTACTAGACCAGATATTGCCCAAGCAGTGGGAGTAGTAAGCAAGTATATGGCCAATCCAGGTAAGGAACATTGGAAGGCAGTTCAATGGATCCTTAGATATTTGAGAGGAACCAACAATAGGCACTTATGCTATGGAGGTTCAGATACTTCTCTACATGGCTATGTAGATTCAGATATGGTAGGGGATTTGGATGGCAGGAGGAGCACCACAGGTTATGTTTTTACTGTAGGTGGAACAGCAGTTAGTTGGATATCTAAGTTGTAGAAGGTTGTTGCCTTGTCAACTACAGAAGCAGAATATATTGTAGCTACAAAAGCTAGTAAGGAGATGATATGGATGACTCGGTTCATGGAAGAGCTTGGAAGGGAGCATGGGAGTTGCAGATTGTACAGTGATAGTCAGAGTGCAATCCATTTAGCTAAGAACTCAGCTTTTCACTCAAGAACCAAGCACATACAGCTAAGGTACCACTTCATATGGCAGGTATTGGAAGATGGTGAGTTGAAGCTGGAGAAAATTCATATAGACAAGAATCCTGCTGATATGCTAACAAAGCCAGTTACGAAGGAGAAGTTGAATCTTCATTCAACTTCTATTGGTCTTCATGATTGAGTTGAAGATGGAGGAGCTAGAAGATGTTGTTGTACAGGTTGGTGCAGCTGGTTTATCTCCAAGTGGGAGATTGTTAGGGTGTGGAGCTAAAAGCTTCACCAAGGAGCATACTTAAATAGGTTCGGGTTTACACAGACGCCGGCGTCGGTCAGGAGCGACCGACGTCGGTCAGTAGCAGTTGCAGAGGCGCCGACGTCGGCAGTAGGGTCGGCCGACGAAGGTCACAGGTGAACAGGCAGGAACCGACGTCGGTTACCTGTGTGTCCAGAAAGCTATTTCCGTGGATAGCAGCGAGTGTTTGCATGATAAGTTTGAGTCATGGACTCAAGCTTATGTCTCTATTATTTGTAGAAGTGTAGAACTATAAGAGTAGAACATTGTGAATGTTTGAAGGACAGTACAGAGTTGCATCAATCCAGGTTGTTGGATTTGAGTGTACTTGAGAGAGAGCTCTTGAGGAATAGAGATCTAGTGAGAGATCTTGTGTGCATCTGAGAGAGGTGTGGAAGAACGAAGTTTCTTCATTGTATTCCTATTGTAAAGAGTTTCAATACAAGTTTTCAGGGTGTTTTCTTGTATATCTTGTTCTGTGCTATTTATCATTTCAGTTACTTATCTATCTAATTTATTTCCACGTTTATTGCTTTCACAAGTGTAATCTATTGTTGGTTTGATCCCCCAACACTTCATCCACTTATCAATTTTTTGCCACATGGTAGCCTCATGTGAGATCTACATTTGTTTACTTCTTGGCCCTATTTGCATCATCAATATATTTAGCATGGTTTAAAGTGCATCATTTATCTTCATTTGCTTGATCAAATGTGTATCATTGATCCTTTGATTTACCATGATCATGCCAATTTTCATCCCCATATTCAATCTTAGGATCCAATAACTTGTTGACCTTGATATATTAATTTATCTTTAATTACATGATTGAACTCATGTTGTTAATCTTGGTGGTCCCATTATATCAAGTTATTATCCATGCACACTATTTACCTTCCTCTTTCTTTTTTCTAACTTTTATAAAATAATTTCCATGAGGGGAATGTGTAGGATATAACCACCTTATCCTCTACTTGAATGGTTATAGGAGAGAATAGTTTTAAAAGATAAGGTACAGGGTCATTGGCATAGGAGAGGATCCATTGTGAAATTTCATTCTCTTAAGCTAAATAGTCTTTAATGCTTTGCTTTATTATTGATAAATATGAGTTTTGACGAGGTGGGATAAGAGGTTGGGTTTGAGCATAGAAAAATATGAGAGGTTAATTAGGGTCTAGGTTTGGCTTCTCTCGTTCTTAATAATAACTGATAGTAATTTTTTTTGGCTTAGTTTTTCCTAACCAAGCACTCTTCTTAAAACCTCAATTTTTGTTCTTAAAAAAAATCTTGGTGTTTAAGATTTTATTGATTTCTCTAACACTCTTACACATTATAAATCTCTCTCATATCTTTTTCAATATCATGTTTTATCTCCCTATGACTCTTTTCTAGTTGACTGGAGAGAGACAAACATTGACAAGTATGATACACCAAATCTTGAGAGCCACTTGGGGTGAAGACATAAAAATTTATAATCGATATGAAGGATAAGGTATGAAAGAACATGAATTTTTATCAAATGATTGATGATACATACCAAATTATTATGATTAATAACTTGGGATACTTAAACTAGCTGACCAATACTTGGAGGCCCCATTGATGTTTTCACACATGCCTCCATAGGCTGATTGAATGAAGAGAACAACAAAACCCTTCACTTAGTGAACAATTTAGTGGTCCCATCAATCATTATATAAAATATTTTGGTGTTATTTTTCACCCTTTAGGAGGGTTATTTAGGCTCTCCCCAACTAAGCTACATAATGGGAGTAAACCCAAGCTATGGGTATCCTATAGTGAGGTTAAACCTCTTGAGAAAGTTGACATCCTCTTGATGGATCACCTAGACTAATGTTTATGATTAGAAAATGGTTTAAAATGTGGAAAGAGAGTTACTAAGAAGATAAAATGGATGATGCACCAAAGTTAAATGAGACACTCACATAAGCTTGAAACCAACATGAGATCAGTATAAGATAATGTTTTCTCACACAATCTCACCAACTAACTAATTGAATAAGTATTTAATGAACTAGGCTCACCATGTAGTCAAGGAAGAAAAAATAAATTATAAGATTCAAATTGAGCATCCATTAATGGAAAAAATAACACAAGTTCAGACCTATAAATAGCTTGAAAACACTTTAAAAGAGATAAGAAAGAAGGAAAATGGATATGGAAGAATATCCTTGATAAATCCATCATGCACAATCTTACTAAACACGAGTTAAATGCAAGAGATAGATTAAAAATAATCTTATTGCTTTAATAGATAGTTCTTATAAATTTTGATAGGGTTCAGCCTTATCATAAGAGAGTCTCATACTCTTCCAAAAATTAGAGTGTTCTTGTGAGGGTCCAAAATTAGAAAGAGAGTTATAGTGGGAAATAAATGGAATATATAGGATCAAGGGGAGATAGAGGAAGACATAATAAGAAATTCATTAATGATCTACTGCCACCCATCAATGTTAAACCATATTTTGATCAAATCATGACTATTCATCCCTTGACAAATTAACCTTTATTTATCCCAATAGCCTTTGAACCCTCTCATTGGTTGGGAAACATTTTATAAGACAAAAAATTTGATGAAGATGATGAGTCATGATCTTATAAATAAGGAAAAATACTTTAAGGTTATGAAAAACATTTAATGTTCCACCTATAATATTCAACCATCAAATCTTCTCCTTGGAATCCTACACCATCTTTCACTAGACTTTATTATATGGACAACATCCTCATATCTATGTAATTGAGATATCCATGACTATATCTAGTGTTAGTAGTTATAGGTACCTATTTATTGAGGATGTGACCATGTAAAAATATTACTCTCATCTATATCCATTAATATCTACCCATACATCAAACCCTAGATATAGGTATACTATAAATGAAAAACAATCCCATTTATTGGTTTTCATATGGTCATGACCTAAATGAATATCCAAGAGGTCATATATCTTAATTATTGATCTTTATTATGTCTAAATAGACATATTCTACCTCTGAGTATCATAGATACCAAGAAGTCATTGAACACATAAATCCATTTCAAAGCAAGATGAACATAGTCATGGAACAAAAATACAACTTTAGACAATAGGTCTTGTAGGTTATAAATCCTCAAACTAGAGGTCCAAAGTGAGCTTTAATGGAAACCTTTAGTCTTGAAGCATTTATTCAGGTTCAACCCAAATTGTATTTAGATTTTAAATCTATGCATTTTCATGCATGGGTCAATAAAACCTTTTGATTTGATGTGTTTGCCTATATGTAATCCTTGCCATGTTATTTATAATATTTAAAACTATGACCATCTAAAATTTGGACATGGGTCACCACCTTATGACTCTTGGAGTTTGATTGCATTTTCTCTATAGATATTTGATTTGTGATTCCCAAATTATGACACTTGGTAACCCCACATTCAATCTATGGATCTTATTTCTAGTCTTTATCTAGTTACCACTTTTACACCATGTGGTATCCTTGAATGCAATCTACATTTGTTAACTTCTTGACCCTACATTAACTATCAATCAAATTTATGCCTTTAAATGCACATAATTGATTTTGATCTACTTGGTCAAATGCACACTATTGATAATTTTGATTTAATATAATCATGTCATTTGTCAGCCTCATATTTAATCTAAGGTTATTTTTATTTGTTAACATTGAGATCTTTTTTATATTTGATTGAATGATTGAATGTGCACTATTGATCTTGATGGTCCCACTATATCAAGATATTATCTACATGTCATTGATCTTGATTTGATCAAGTAATATTTTTACACTTATCATCTTTATGTTCAACCTCAATATCATTTGAAATATTTAAATCCAAATGGATACTTCTCATGTTTCTAACTTGACATTCTCATGCACATCCCACTCTGCTAATTTAGCTTTTAAGGTGTATATGTTGAGATACATAACTTATAAAGATACCAAATTTATATGAGACATCATTGGTGTGAAATACATCTCCTCCAAGAGATATTTTGGCTTTGAGATGCATCTGAATTACATTTATTGAATGCATAACCATATTAACCTATTCCTTCCTATATGATGTGTCATGCCAGTCTAGCTCCTATAAGCTTGTGCTTATTATTTTTAGACCCATAAAGGTTATAAAACACCTTTGAGACTTTGAAAAACCCTTATTCATGCCTCATATATATAATAAACACCATGTAAACTTAATATATTCTTTCACTTATAATTATAGACCTACTTCCATTTATTCTTCTAAAAAATCATCAAATTACACTTTAAGACTTACTTAAAGTGCTTAAAAATCTTGAAAGTAACATGTGGCCTTCATATTAAACCATTAGATCACTACTTCATTGGGAACCTAATTATCTTCTCCCTATAAATCTAGGAAAATTTTCCTACGTAGGCCAAATTTGGCCAACATTTTTGGCAGCTTGATAGGGAAGAATGCATGTTATACTTGAGAACCTAAATCTGTTACCTTGTCTAATCCATTGGGCATATAGGATCATAAGTATTTCCTTCCCAATTGGTTATGAAGATTATACAAGGATACCCATTTTTAAAAACCTCTTTTGAAACAACAAGGATACAAGGAAATAAAAATAATAGTGTGCCCAAGGCACTTATGGAGGATTAGGAAAAACTATCTTAATATATAAAAGGATGAAAATAACAAGTAATTACCTCGTAGTTAAGATGGGAAACATTTATCATCATTCACTTATAATGGACCAAGATGAAAAATTTCTTGTTTTTAAGGCACCAAAATTGGTGGATCAGGTTGTTTAATTATCACTCCTCTTGCCATGCTCTCCAACATATGAAATGGGACAAGCATGTCTTCAATGTAAACATATTGGTCCAAGCCCTTAAATGTCTATTCATGTTAGACTATAGGATCATCTTCAATCTTATCACTTGATGTCTCCTTTGAATATGAAGGTTAACTATCCAAGTTTAAGCAAAAAATTTCTAAGTCATCTCAAAAGGTAGCTTACTCTTGTTCATCTAGGATAATTACACCTTTAACACCATTATTATTATTCTCACCTTGAAAGGAATCACATGATATCTCTACAATGGTTTTAAGATTCAAAATGTCATATTATTGTGGTTTCAAATCTGACCATTCTCCTTCATTCTTGAAGACATCATTACTATCTTCAATGGAAAATTCATCTCGAGACTAGTTATCCTATAAAACCTGATTTAAAAGTTCATTTTCATGCTCTAGAGGAGGCATAAGCTAGTTTAGAACCTCTACCTAGTCCATGAAGTCATGGTATAGTTGTTTCCATACTTCATTATGATCCTCTCTCCTCCATATCTTTATCATTTTCATCCTCAATCATACGAAATGGAAGATCCTAAAATAAATCAATATCTTTTTTTCTTTTAGCTACAATCTAAATACACATCTCTTCAGGTATGAAGGCATCAATACTGCCTTCAAGATATAATTCATTAGTGTCAAAGCCCAGATAATAATGTTGGTCCAAACCTAGATTTTCATACCTTGAATGAAGTGGGATACATATCAATATATCCTCATAATAGAAACTTGTATTGTCCTCTTTAAGCTCACCTATGATTGCAAGTTCCTCCTCTATATTTCGTAAACGAAGTTCTTATATGAGGGAGATGGTGGGAGGGTAAAAAAGTTCACTTTACTTGCACCTTAAGAGAGTGTCATTCCAATTAGGGTATTTGAAAGATATTTTTTGTGTATTTTGAGGGGAGATAAAGATTCATGGAAATATTTTATGGAAAGCTCATTGAGATGAGCTAACACCTCTTTTTCTTGAATTGTTTCCTAGACTACCTCAACTAGTACCTTCTCTTTCTTCTTTTTACTTTTCTAAGCTAATTTCTTTAGGGAATGTGAAAGATATATCCACTTTATCCTTACTTTAATAGGCATAGGATATGATGTTTTTACAAGAGAAGGTATGACATATTCAAGGTCATTATCATAAAAGAGGATACATGGTGGGATTTCATGATCTTTAGCTAAATGGTCTTTAGTGATTTGTTTGACTCTTGATAAATATGGGTTTTATAAAAGTGGGATAAGAGGCTAGGTTTGATTATAAATGGGAGTAGGAGAGGGTAATTAGGTTCTAGGGTTGCCTTCTCTCATTCTTAATAACAATTGATAATCATTTTATTTTTTAGCTTGGTTTTTCCTAACCAAGAAATCTTCATAAAACCTCAATTCCAACTCTTAAACAAAAGCTTTGTGTTCAATATTTTATTTATACCTTTAAAACTCTTCCACCCTATCAATCTCTTAATTATTTTTCAAGATCATTTTTTATCTCCCTAAGATTCTTTTCTAGTTGACTAGAGAGAGATAAACTCTAACAAGGTCGATACACTGAATCTTGAGAGCCACTTGGAGTGAAGCCATAAACATTTCTAATATGATATGCATGATAAATAATTAATGACCTTGTATTTTGATCAAATGGGTGATGATCCATACCAAATAATGGTTATTAGTAACTTGGGATATTTAAACTAGATAATGAAGACTTGGAGTTTCCATTGATGTTTGCTCACATGCCTCCAAAGGTTGATTGGAATGAAGAGAACACTAAAAATCTTTACTTAGTGAATAACTTAGTGGTCCCATCAGGCATGATAGAAACTATTAAGGTGTTAATTTTCACCCTTGAAGAGGGTTCTTTAAGATCTCCCAATCTAAATTACATAATGGGAATAACCCCAAGCTATGGGTATCATATAATGAGGTTGAACCTTTGGAGAAGGTTGGATTCCTCTTGATGGATCACCTACACTAATGTTTATTCTTGGAAAAGGGTTAGAAATGGGGAAATAGGGTTACTAAGAAAGATAAAAAGTGTGATACACCAAATTTTAATGAGACACTCACATAAGCTTTAAACCAACACTAGATCAACATAAGATAATGTTTGCTCACTCAATCTCACAAATTAGCTAATTTCATAAGTATTTAATGAATTAGGTGCACCGAACAATCAAAGAAGTAAAGAGGAATTATAATATTTATACCAATAATCCATTAATGTCAAAAATAACATATGTTCAGACCTATAAATAACTTGAAAACACCTTATAAGAGCCAAGAAAGAAGGACAATGGATATGGGATAATCTCCTTCACAAAGCCATCATGCACAAGCTTAATAAGTACTAGTTAAAGGCATGAGATAGGTGAAAAATAATCTTATTTACTTAATAGGTAGTTATTAATTTTTTTTATAAGGTTTAACCTTGCCAAATGAGAGTCTCTTACTCTTAAAAAATTAGAGAGTTCTTTTGAGGGTCAAAAGTTAGAGAGAAAGAGAGAGTTACAATGGGAAAAAAATGGAAGATATAGGAGAAAAGGGGGAGACAGAGATGGAGTATACACTCAAAAATACATTATTGTACTTCCACCACCCATCAATGTTCAACCACATTTTTATCAAATCAAGATTAGTCCTCCTATTGATTCCTAAATATGTACCACAAGTGCCTAGAGTGTTAAGAAAAACTTCTCATTTTTGAATTCCTAAAAATCAAATGCATGAGTTAAAATCTTTGGTAATACTATTATATTTGGTAGAATAGATGAAAAACAAGTGACTATTTCACAATATTTATATTAGTTGGTGGTTGGGAGCCACCCCAACCAAACAAAAAATCTATGTAGAATATGTAGTAACTATGAAAATAATAGTGAATTATGATCGAGAACTAAATTAATAACTAAATTAGGATGGATATTTACAATGACAAGCTAAATTGAGGTAATCTAGGTCAAAAAAAGAGCTAAAAAGAAGGGCAGGGTAGAAATAAATATTGTTTATCTTCATTCCAAACATCATGATTAAGTTTAGATATCATCTAAGCATGCAATAAAAACTAACATATTAAGTGAAATAGGTATCCCAAATCACATCACACATAAGGAAAACTTCTAAATAAGGTAGAAATAATGCAAATAAGAATTAGTTTCACTTTAAATATTCTACTCCTACAAGCAAACAACATTGGCTCAAATGCAAGAAAAGTAAAGGAAATGAAATGAAACTAAATACTTTCAATCAACTTAGAATTGACATAGGTTAAAAATATATATAATTAAATTTGCACACCAAGAATCTAAAAGATCCATTCATATCTACAAATTATAATAAGCAAACGAGAGAGAAGCAAACACATAGACAAATACTAGACAATATTTGTAAAATTCCTTGCTTATATTACTTTTTCCAAGTTTAAAAAGTAATTTGGGCTCTAAGAACTCCCTCCCCTTTAAAAAATGAAAATACTACCTTCTATATAAAGACAAATAAGTATACAAGTCAATCATAAGATAGAAATACACAAGAGAGAAGGATAGTTGTCCTTTTTACAAAGTTATAAAATACATTTGCTTTTCCAAAGTGAACTGAACTACAAGAAAACATGCTAAAAAAATAGCATATGCCTTTACAAAAAATATTCCACTTTCAAAATATTAAAAAAAATTCTACAAAATAGAATATTTCTATCTGGTTCATGGGCCCTATGTTGATGAACACCCTTGGTACTCCTGAAAAATACTCAGGGTCATATCTGCATTGAGCGACTATATATTTTTTTACTTTAACCTAGACATATATTAAAAACCAATTAAAATATTAGTTTTCATTTATCAGTTTAAATTAATGAAAATCTTACACACTACATAGCCTTACCACTGAACTACTGGGACCCTTATTTTAAAATCCATCAGCTCTATTTATACCCACTAAAATTTGGTTGAGTATGGAGAAACAATAGAAAATGCTTTAGAGGGCCACTTTTCATTCTTGTGTCTTTTGGCATGATTCATTGCATGAGCTAAAAATTGGTGTAAATGGTCTAGAATTAAAGGTGAATGAACCTACTTGACCGTTTCTCTTAAAAATCTAGTTCTTTTGAGATATGTCTTCTTCTACATGCTCACTAGGCTCAATTTTGACCTTACAAAATTGGCTAAGTCTACAAAAAAAATCAACAATACTTTGGATGGAATATTTAAATGTCCATAAATTTTGATTCACTTCATTTTATGATATCAAACTTAACATAAAATTTCCTTTCCCAAATGTTAACAAACCCATTTGACCATTTCTTCTAAAGTTTTAGTGCATGAGAGCTATGACCTCATGAAAATGCCTACTTGACTCTATTTTCACTCCCATTTAACTCCCATGCAGACATATTTGATGTCTCAAATACCATCAAATTTAATATCATATATATTTTTTCTTGGGATTAAATTTGAGATTTGTGTGATCATCATATTTTTTCTTGGGCTTAAATTTGACTTCTAGGTGACCATCATTTGACAACCACATGATCATATTTGACATCTCACAAACTGTCAAATTTAAGCTCATGTGATTTTTTTCATGGGCTAAAATTTGACATCTACGTGACCATAATTTTATGTCTGTGAAACCTTCACAGTAAAAAATGACTATGGAAAAATAATAGAATTCTCTTGAAAGGCCAACTTTGGATCTCCATAACTTTTGATGCGCTATCCGACATGAGTTGAAAGATGGCATAAATATTATTTGTATGAGGGTTAATAAATCCATCTGATGATTTATCTTGAAGTTAAATCATGTGAGAGATATGACTTTTTAAATTTTCTCACTTAGCTATATTTGTACCCTAAAAAATTGGCTATGGGAAAACTACAAAATTTTGTTGAGAGGCCAACTTTACATCTCCATAAATTTTCATGCATTATCTTGTGTGAGATAATAATTGGCAAAAAATTTCTTTATATAAGGTTTAATAATTCTTTTTACCATTTATCTTGAAGTTTAATCATGTGGAAGGCATATCTTGTTATGTTCACTTGGCTTTATTTGCACCCTGAAAAATTAGCTATGGGAAAAACTACAAGATTTGACTAAAAGGCCAACTTTGCATATCCATAACTTTTAACACACTATCTTTTGTGAGAAAAAACTTGTCAAAAAAATTATTATTGTGAGGTAAAATAAACCCATTTGACCATTTATCTTGATGTTGAAGCACATGAGAGATATTTCATATTCAATATGCTCACTCATCTCTATTTGCACCTAGAAAACATAGTAAAAAATTCTTTGGAGGCCAACTTCTCATCTCCATAACTTTTGACGTGATATCTTGCATAAGATGAAACATGGAAAAAATGTTCTTTTTATGAGGGTTAACAAACTCATTTGATCATTTCTCTTGAAACATCCACATGTGTGAAATATTACTCTAACAAACTACTCATTTATATTTTCTATCATCAGACCAAAAAGTCCAGATGGATACAATGAAGAACTAGTTTAATACCATGCACTTCCATACTTAATCTGAGCACTCTTGGTACCCCATATGGTATTTAAAACCTATCCATGACCTTTATAAATTGACAAATGACACCTTAAGTGAACTTATTTAACTTGAATTTCTACAGACCAAATGCTAGTAAAAGACAAAACTAGGATTAAATCATGAAATTCGGACAGAACTCATTCAAGGAAGGTCTCATCAAACCTATAACATAAACATGAAGAAAAAATTCTATCAAAATTAGATAGGGTTAGACCATAACCATGAACCAATATGTTAGCTAGATCATGGTGTGGATGAGATTCAAATAAAAAATGTGCAACATGCTAGTGACACTCTGATCAAGTGAATTTTCAATTTTAAGGTACAAATTTTCTTAATTTGACATAAGGATACCCATTTTTAATAAATAGGGTTATTTTGACCTCAACACCTCCCTTGAAAAATTAACCTTTATTTATCTCAATATCCTCTGAACCCTCTCATTGGCTGAAAAACATATTATAAGACAAAACCTTTGCTAAGGATGATGAGTCATGATCCTTCCAAGAAGGAAAAATACTTTAAGGTTTTGAAAAGTATTTAATCCTCTAACTACAATCTTAAACCACCAAATATCTTCCTTGTAATTTAATTCCATCCTACACTTGACTTGATTATAAGGATGAACTCTTTATATATATGGACTTTACATAGCCATGACTATATCTACTTTTATTGGCTATAGGTACCTATTTATCAAGAATGTGACAATGTCAAAAGATTATACACTTATCAATATCCATTTATATCTATCCTCTACTTCAAACCCTAGATGTAAGTCTACTATAAATCAAAACCAATTCCATTTATTGGTTTTCATATAGTCATGACCTCAATGAATATGTGATAGGATACTTAGCTTCATTCTTGATCTTTATTAGGTCTAAATTAACCTATTATGATTATGAGAAACATAGAAGCCAATAACTCATTGTACATGTAGATCCCTTTCTAAGAAACATGAATATATTCATGGAACAACATTATAACTTCAGACAATAAGTCATGTAGGTTCTATTGACATAGAAGATTAAACCCTTAGTAGGAGGTCAAGCTCTTGCCTTCTTCACACAACAATCGAAACTCCCCTCTCACCTATGGGACCGGTGAAGTTGGAGGGGAGAGTCCCTAGATGAGGGCTAGCTCCCTCTGATGTATCATTTAGGCCCTGGTTTCTCCTACTGCTAACTAATAAAATGAAAAGGGGGGGAATGAAAAGGGAGAAGGATATGCTGAAAACAAAGACTAAGCCTAAAAAAGAAAAGAGGTGATACACCAAAAAATGTGACCCACTCAGGCTCAAACATATACTTCTCACCAAGAACTAGCTCCCATACACTTCATCTGTCATGAGAAAATATTCTACATCAGTGGGTCAGGGGTCCATGGAGATACAGGGAGGAAATAACTACTAGAGGCATTCTGAGACACACTGCAACAACCTATCCACTTCACCTATACTCCTCTAGGGACACTTCTGATAGACCTGTAAAAGGAAAACTCAAAAAATGCACCAAACGTGCTGAAATCATTCTACAGAAGCATTAAGAAAATGACTTAATATAGAATCAAGGCATAGACACATACTAAAGATGCAAAAAACTCATAATGGAGGTAAAAATTCTATGTTTTGATTCAAGGTAAATATTTGGCAGAGCTCTACCTTACAAGCCTGAGAGATTTTTAGGCAGTGTTTTGCCTTAAGGTTGAGAGTAGATTTTTTCTCCAAAGAGAAGTTTAAAATATATAGGAAGAAGAAGAGAATCTTGGCACTTCTTGGAAAGAATTTTTGGCACTCATTTTTTCAAGTGGCCCATGTGCCTTACGAACATTGGGAAGAGAAAGTAGCTCAAAAAATCAATGAGTTATGCCCTTTGGCTGCTTGTAAGGTCGCTTCTTCAAGGTGATTACATGATTTGTCTACTCATAAATGCAAAATGAAGAAAACTGGTTACACTGATAGCTATTTGCACCTCTTAATGGTCAATTCACAAGCACTGTATCATCTGCCGAAATAACTTCTTGAATTGGTGCCTCCCAATGGTCAATTCGTAGGCACTGTATCATCTATCGAAATAACTTCTTGAATCAATGCTTCCCTTTGCCACTTGGACTATCTACCTGCTCCTACACTTGGCACTTTTTTCTTTTCCTTTCCTTGTCTCTTTCTAGCTCTTTTGGCCCTTGGGCTATCTTTGGGTGGGTCAATGCATTGCTTGGGCTCCTTTCATGATTTGGCACTTAGGCAATTCAAAAACAATGGCTACTTCACTATGTTAAATTTGACATTCACAAAGCCGTCACCTAATGGCTAGTTTGTCTGCTTAAATTTGACGGCTTTTAGGATGTCACCATAGAAATGAATAGATTCATGCAAAATTAGAAAATGAAATGGCCTAGAATAGCAGGGATAGAAGGGGATCAATTTTTGACCTATTGGGCAAAAAATGGTCAACACATTGGTGACTCCCAAGGGAAGCATGCCTGCTATGCTTAAAGACTAGTTGCCTTGCAATCCATTGGGAATAGAGTCAGATGTAGCTATGAATAAAGGTTATCAACATTCCAAAAGATTCAAGAATCGAACATGAAGCCTTTTACCCCACACATAAAGGGAAACACACAAGGCTAAAAACACTACCTGTGTAACTGCACTTAGGGAAAGCAGGAAAAGAAACTAAAATCAAACTATTATATACAGCTAACTAGGAAAATTCACCTCCCTCCTAGGTCAAATAGAAAATTTCTTAAGTCCCTTTCATGGTGAGAAGACTTATGGTGCCCGAGAAGTAGCTGAATCAAAAGGAGATTTGGTGACTTGCTCCTCTTGCATGTCACCTAAGTTGGCTGGTATTTGAGTGGATCAGATTCAAACATGCTTATGACATATGTTTACTTTACTTGCCTTAGGAAGCTTGTTGAATTCTGGTCCTTCATATTGGTGCTCTTCACCAAGAAATCAATGGCTGCTAGTTCATCACCATTAGCCCTTTGATGTGCATAATCCCCTTACATCGCATCATGGTCTGACTCATTTCCTTTTACCTTGTTGAATACCCTATCAAACTCATCCTCTACTTCCTCTTGGCCTTCTTGAAGAAGGGTGACTGTGATGATGTTTGAAATGGACTCATAAAATGATTGCTCATCCCATAGAACATTACCTCTTTGTTCAAAACTCTCTTCTTCAAGGCCTTCCTCCAGGAAGACAGACCTCTCCTTTTCCTCCTCCAATTGAGGCTCTTTAGCATAGTCAGCCTCCTCATCGAAGCAACAAGGAATTTCATTGAACAAGGGGGAAGAGAGCTCACCACACTTTTGTTCCTCCTCATATTGCTGGAACATCTGCATATATACAAGACCTACATCTTCTGCATTGTCGATGGTGTCTTCACAAGAAGCATCAATGATGATTTATTCTTTATTATCACTCATGATAGTCCCCTGGAAAAATTCAAATTAGATCTTCTACTCTGCACCTGCCTCTTGAAAAATAGCTTCCTCCTTGAGAAGGGGTGAAGTGGGAAAATCGTGTGGAAGAGGAGGTAGTGCTTGAGCTAGAATCAAATGATTCTCCTCCTTCCACTTGGTCAACACTTCATCTATATCAGGTGTGGCTTGATATTTCTCTTGGAAATGTGTAAGTGGGGTGTGTTCAAACATATAATGTGTCATTGCGTCTGTAACCATCCATCACACACTAACTGAGGAATCTCTCTCTAGATTCCAACTCTATAATTCTCTTGGCTAGATCTTCTTGGAAGAGCCTTTCCTAGAAGTCACCAACATCATCATGAGCAGGAGTAGCCTTAACTTCTTCAAGGTTTTGAGAAAAACCTTGCTTCTCCTCCTTCTTGCCCCATGATTATACTATTTTCCCCTAGTTTACGATATCAGAATTGGAATTTTTCTCTTGTGAATAGGCAACAACTTTGTTTTCTCCAAGGTCTTGGGGATCCTCCACAAGGTCTGGAAGTTTTATCTCTCTTTTGAGAAGTAGTCTCATCCTAACCTCTAAATCTTCAATTTTTTTGGCTAGGTTGTCCTGAAAGAGTCTTTTTTGGAGGTCACCAGCATCATCATATTGAATAAGAGTAGTTTTGAGAGAGATGTGTTGGTTTGTAGAGTTTCCCCCAAAAGAAGATTCACGGTCTAAGGAGTTTAGAAGGTTCATCTCCATGGGGGGTTGCTCTAATGCCCTTTGATGTTGGAAAGCCAGGTGCACGGGATTGAGAGTAGATGCATCAAATGAGCTAGAGTGGGTGAGTGCTATCTAATAGAAAGGATTTGGTGCAAAAGAGGGGGATTTATTCAGAATAGGAAGGGGCACACAAGGATGACTACCTTGAATAAATGGATTTCTCCATTTTGCTACCTCCTCCATGGACTACAAGACCTATGCTTTCCTAAACAAACACTCCTCTTTATACACTAGCTCCTGCTAATACCCATATTGTTCCTTTAGTTTGTCAATCTCCATCATCTACTTCTCAAATTATAGGGCCATTTCCCTTATCATTTTAGGGCAACTAGGAGAGCTACTTGAGGCAATTCTCTAAAAATATTGAGTCTGATCATAGTCATATGAAGGAAAATAAGACCCATGATTTTGTGCAAAGGAATTATACATACAAAAGGTGATTTATTAATGGAACCAGGGCTACTTAACCATTTGATTCAACTTAGAGTTTCCATTGGTGTTGATGCAAAATCCTCTAAAGACTGGTCAATTAAAGAACACACCAAAAATTCTTCAACTCTTTGGACACAACTTGTCCTAGTTGGTCCCACTTGGGTTGCCAAAAACTATTGACGTATAAGATTGCACCCTTGGTAGGGGATTGAGCTCTTTCCTTCTTCACACAACTATGAAAACTCCCCTCTCTCCTGTGGGACTGACGAAGCTGGAGGGGAGAGTCTCTAGATGAGGGCTAGCTCCCTCTGATGTATCATTTAGGCACTAGTTACTCCTACTGCTAACCAATAAAATAAAAAAGGGGGGGATGAAAATGGAGAATGAGATGCTGAAAAAAAATACTAAGCCTAAAAAAGAAAAGAGGTGATACACCAAAAAATGTGACCCACTCAGGCCCGAACATACACTTTTCACCAAGAACTAGCTCCCATACACTTCATCTGTCATGAGAAAACCTTCTGCATCATTGGGTCAGGGGTTAGTGGAGATAAAAGGAGGAAATAACTACTAAAGGCATTCTGAGATGCACTATAGCAGCCTATTCACTTCACCTATACTCCTCTAGGGACACTTTTGATAGACCTATAAAAGGAAAACTCAAAAAATGCACTAGACGTGCTGAAATCATTCTGCAGAAGCATTAAGAAAATGACTTAATATAGAATCAAGGCATAGACACATACTAAAGATGCAAAAAACATATAATGGAGGTAAAAATGTTGTGTTTCAATTTAAGGTAAATATCTGGTAGAGCTCTGCCTTACAAGCCTGAGAGATTTTTGGATAGAGTTTTGCCTTAAGGTTTAGAGCAGATTTTTTCTCCAAAGAGAAGTTTACAATATATAGGAAGAGGAAGAGAATCTTGGTGCTTCCTAGAAAGATTTTTTGGTGCTCATTTTTGCAAGTGGTCCATGTGCCTTACGAGCATTTGGAAGATCAAGCCGCTCAAAACATCAATGAGTTGTGCCCTTTGTCTGCTTGTAAGGCCACTTCTTCAAGGTGATTACATTGTTTGTCTCCTCATAAATGCAAAATGAAGAAAACCGGTTGCACTGTTAGCTATTTGTATCTCTTAATGGTCAATTCATAGGCACTATATCATCTTTTGAAATAAATTCTTGAATTGACACCTCCCAATGGTCAATTCGTAGGCACTGTATCATCTACCGAAATAACTTCTTGAATTGGCACTTCCCTTTGCCACTTGGACTATCTACCTGCTCCTACACTTAGCACTTTTTTCTTTTCCCTACCTTATCTCTTTCTAGATCTTTCAGCCCTTTGGCTATCTCTGGGTGGGTCGCTACATTCCTTGGGCTCCTTTGATGATTTGGCGCTTAGATAGTTCAAAAACAATGGCTACTTCACTATGTTAAATTTGACGTTCATGAGACTGTCATCCAACGGCTAGTTCATCTACTTAAATTTGATGGCTTTCAAGACATCACCATAGAAATGAATAGATTCATGCAAAATCAGAAAATGAAATGGCCTAGAATAGCAGGGACAGAAGGGGACCAATTTTTGGCCTATTGGGCGAAAAATGGTCAACAGGTTCTAAATATTCAAACCAAATGTCTAAACTATACTTTAATGGTGGCCTTTGGTCTTGAAGCATTTGTTCTATTTTAACCAATATTATATTTAGATCTTATCTCCATGTATTCCATGCTTTGGTCCACAAAACCTTTTTATCCAATGTGCCTACCTATGTGGCATCCTTGCCACACTGTTTATCATATATAAAACTATTGCCATCTCATATTTGGACACATGTCACCACCCTATGTGTCCTAGAGTTTGATTGCATTTTTTCTATCAATATTTTATTTTGGATTCCCGAACTATGACACTTGGTAACCCCACATTCAATCTATGGATCCTACTACCATTATTCATCTAGTTACCATTTTTGTGGCATGTTATGGCCTCATGTAGAATCTACATTTTTTGACTTGTTGACATTATACGTATGATAAATGTACATTACATGGTTGAACACACATCATCAATATTGAATTGATTAATAAAACATGCACCATTGATCCTTTGATTTAACATTATTGTGTCACTTGTGATCCCCATGTTTAATCATAAGATCCTCTAACCTTTTGACATTGAGATCACTATTGGTCTTTGATTGCATGATTGAACACACACCATTGATCTGGATGGTACCATTGTATGAGATATTATCCACATGCCATTGATCTTGATTCAATCAAGTGAGATTTTAAAACTTTTCAGATCCATGTTCAACCTCAAGATACTTTGAAATATTTGAATCTAAATGGCTATTTTTTTGTGGTTATAACTTGATGTTATCATGCATGTCCCACTCAACTAGTTCAACTTTAAAGGATTATATCTTGAGATAGAAAACTCATCAAGATACCAATTTTTTAGGGGATATTCTTGGAATGAAATACATCATCTCTGAGTGATCCTTTAGATTTGAGAAGCCTCTAAAATACATTTATTAAATGTATAACTAGATTGACCTGTTCCTTCCTACATGATGTGCCATGATGATCTAGATCCTTTAGTCTTGTACTTATCATTTCTGGACCCATCATGGCTCTAATAAACTTTTGAGACTTTGAAAAAACCTAGTTCATGCCCCCTAGATTCCATAAAAACCATGGAAACCTACTGGATTCTTTCACTTATAATTTTAGACCTTCTTCTAAGATTTCTTCCCTAAAATCATAAAATTACATTTTAAGACTTTCTTAAAGTGTTTAAAAATCTTGAAAGTGATAGTGGCCTTCACCTTCTACCATTGGAACACTCTTCAACCATGACTCTACTCAACTTCTCCCTCTAGATCTAATCAAAGTTTCTTATGTAGGCCAAATTTGGCAAATAGTAAACTTATAACATTTTATATAATATTACATTTATTTTACTAAATATTTACTTAAATATACAAGGCTCTAACTCACTGAAGAAAATAAAAATGTTATGAAACTCAAAGGGTGTACACCCTTTTCTCCAAAGGGCATATGCCCTTTAGGATTTGGACCAACATAGATCATATTTTCAATGTTTTTTTAAGAAAAAGGATGTAGACCATTTTGAAAAGGGTGTACACCTTTTATAAGAAACGTTTCATGTTTTTAATTTTTTCATATTTTCTATCCTCCAAATTTTTTCCTCCACCCATAATATTATAGGTAGAAAGTCCTTGAATTTAGAATCACCATTATTCTCTATACCAAGACAATGAATGTGTTATTAAGTTATCTTAACAACATGCCTGAGTATAATAATTATTACATATCTACTACCAAGTCTATTTTTTTTATTCCCTAAAAATTCTAAAAAAAATGTAGTTGGGAAACCATTAGGTTTAGTCACCTTGTCCTTATCAAAATAAAAAGAGTTTCTTTGAATTCATCCATAAAAATAGGACTAATATATTCTTCTTGTATTCTTAAGTGATAATCAAGAAATAAAATCCATCAACTCTTATAATTTATAGTAATTTTGAGTAGGATTGGATTCAAATATATTATTAAAATAACAAACCTCTTTAGACTTAATATCCACTGGGTCTAAGAAAACTTCTCCATTTTCTTTAAAAATATTTGAAATTTTCTTATCGCTTATATGATTTAGAGTAGTTAGGTGGAAATATTTAGTGTTTTTATCACCTTTCTTAGTCCATGTCACTCTTAAATTCATTCTCTAAAAAATTTCTTCCCTTTCAACAATAATATTATATTCTCTAATAATAATATCCTCTTGAGAGAGATTTTCTCATTCAAACCAATTATAGCAATAGAGTCTTCCAATTTTTTTAAATGAACCCTAAAATTATATTTTTGGTCAAATATATTACCAAAGGCTAAATTATTACATTGACTAATGTTCCTCTTGATTGTTTTGATATTTTTGACTAGCTTGTACATAGTAATCTGTAAAACATCTATCCTCCACCATTCCTCAATTCTATCAACAAGATCAGGATGGATGAACCACTTGTGTTCAAACCAAAATGGGGTCCTTTCCTTTTTTATTATATCATCAAGGTTAGGGATAATGGTATTGTGTTTAAAACTAATCTTATTATGGGAAGAAAAGTAATGTCATGTTTTACTAGCTAATCCATTAAAACTAAGACTCTGACCAACTTAACTAAAATAAGATTATCTCCAATCCTTCTTTGTGACCATGTGAAGGATGATACCCTAACCTTTACATCAAAAATACCATTGAAATAAATGAAAATTTCTATGTCTTTCAAACTTTTATAGAATATTTGATTACCTCCTTTATTCTCCATAGGTAGTAAATGAGTGTTAAAATAACCAACTACAATCCAAAAAATACCTTCACAATTTTGTTATAATAATATAAGATCCTCACATAATTTTCCTCTCCAAAATGGGGAGTTCAAGTCATAAATATTAGATGATATCCAAGTCAAACCATTTGCTTTATTAGAAAAGATAATAGCCAAATGATGGGGGATTTTATACAAATTCTCACCTTCCATCTCCTTGTACTTCCAAAAGGTGGAAATTAACCTTGAGGATCTTGAGGAGATAGAACAACTTAACCATATTTCCATATTAAGTTATTATTATCTTCAACCTAAATATTATCCATATTCATTTATTTAATATACATAATACAATGATTATTGTTTCTTCTTAGGTCTCTAAAAATTTTGTGATTATTCTTATTAGTCATACCTCTAATGTTCTAGTTGAGGATATTTATTTATTTCTTCTAGGTTGAAATTTGTTACCCCTCATATACAATATATCCCAAACCTCATTGACCATATCCTTTTCTATGAACTTATTTAATAATTCTTTTTGAGATGGTTTTCATACCTTCCTCACATAACCCCACCTCTGCCTTCTTTCTTAACCTTATCACAACTCTATAATGGGTATCAAGCTCTAATAATTTTCTTAAAAGAGGAAAAAATAATTAGTCAAGGTTTGGGAGACAAAAGGATCTTTATGTTACCCTAATATATCTCCTTCCTTCTCTAAGGATAATGGTGGAAGAAAATTCTATTAAATTTCCTTGTTATTCTCTACTAACTTTTGAGATAAATTAGAACTATCTAATTTATTTTTTAAGCCTTATTTATGAGTATCTTATTGGTTTCATGTTTATTCCTCAATAAATCGAGGCACACTCTCAACACTATACAACAAATTATCCTCTTAAAAATATGTTAGGTAGGCAAACCAATTAATGCTAAATAAAGAGAGAGATACATTCCTAGACTGAGGTAGGACATCAATAGTTCTAAATAATAAAATACCAACTTCAGAATTATGAAAATAGTTCTCTTTTACCTATATAAAATTGACTTATTTTGATGCCCTCATCATTATTCCTTCATATTTATATTTTTAGTGATTATGCTTAATTGGACTTACCATATCCAAAGATACTAGATATTTAATATTTTTCCTTGATTTTAACACATCTCATTTGTCTCTGACATCTAAATCTAATCACTAGGAATGTCTTCCAATTCTTGGGTAGACTTTATTTATTTCTCATGATCATAATATTTATCCATCCCATATTCCTTGAAAGGTTTTTATATCCATGTTTGCATGTCTCCTTTTGATCAAATCCATTACCATTTTAAAAAATGTTATCTTAGAAAAGTATTCTAATATGGTC